>BSQZ01000053.1:3692500-3815000 GCA_033239005.1 Lamellibrachia satsuma
TTGTCTTCTAGTTCATGCTGGTCCGACATGATGGGTCCGACATGACCTTGATCAACATCACTGAAAGGACCAACCCCCCCCGACATCCCAAAAATGCGTTGCTGCCGGGTCTGGGGAGGGGGTTGCTCCCGAAATTACCAATCGAAGGGTGCCAAAAAGTACATTTATTGATGGAAATTTCGCCAATGTTAAAAACAGTGTCAAGTATTTCCTTGTGGGTCGCTGAGTACGGAATGACCAATGCCAGCAATTTTAGGTGGGGTTTTCCACTATTAGCAACCCCAGAGTGGTGATAAAAAGAGCACTTATGTTTTTGGGAACGACGCCAAGACAAAACAAAGTGTCAAACGTTCCCGTGCGGTTTCTTAGCTACCGAATAACCAATGCCAGCAATTGGCAAATTTTGGTAAGACAGTCCTTATGCCCGCAACCTGTAAAGGGCGAGAAAAGGGGCATTCATTTAATGGAATGATGCTATGGATAAAAACATTGTCAAGTGTTTCATTTGAGCTCACGAACAGTGATGATCTCGATGAGAAGTCTTTGCAGAAACACAATGTTGTTTGGTTTTTACAAACATTTAAATACTACCAAGTCACTGAAAAATACGCCTTCGTTCATTCGAGCAATGAAAAATTAATAACAAATGCAAAAACCCGTAAGTTCGAACAACACAGCGCCGACACAACTATACGCCAGCACAGGAATACTAGGAATCTACAATGTGATCTTGCTCAAAGTTATCTAATGAAACACTTGGTTTTTGTATTACTAAAAAAGGAAATCGACAATGTGTACTCATTATTCATTGTCCAATGATGTATTAATAAGGAAAATAGCATTATTATTGCACTTATTGTTCTAATGAATACGTTAGATGCCATCACAGGCAACACTGTACTCTCTTTTGCCACCACTCGTGCGCACGAAGGCTTTGCTTTCGTTAAAAATTAGCATATGACACTTACACATGATGATTATTAAATCTCTGCCCGATTGTCGCATTCTCCCCAGCCCTAATTCTGCCCCCATTCCTGCCTCACCAGGTCCTCGTTGGATATAGTCTCTTTTGTCGGGGCTTTTTGGAAACCCTTTGTGATGATTTGGTCCGAAAATGCACACTTTCAATGGAATAAGAGGTTTTTTATCCAAAAAAAGGTGCGCTCTCACGCACACGGTCTATACTTCGTAATGCAGTGCTTTTACAACTAAACAATAAATATGATTTTACAACTAAAAAATGAATATACCCGCACTTGCTAAAATCAGACCAATGGTGACGTTACATCAGATAACCGCTGGTTGGCATACAACTAAACAATAAATGGCTTACATGCCAACGGCGGACCAACTGTGGCATAGTTCCTGTGCAACTATGGTCCGTACGTCGGAACATGCAAACATTGGATCAGGTGATACACTCTAACTTAGGACCAAAGTTGGCATTAGGTTAGCTAACCGATGGTCGGTGTAGCAATGTTGGACAAATGTAGGCTCGATGCCGGTTATCCTCCAGACAGCATGCTATTATTGGTGAAGAAAGCTTACGTTACCATCCCCTTTGTTTTCATCGGCCCGACGTCGGCATGTTTGCTGGTTGTTCAACACATCTTAAAGCTGGACACCGTCAATGTGGTCTGCGAGACCATTGCGTTACTACAGGTCGGATCGGCTAACTGACTACTTGCAATATGTATAATTGTATTTCATATATTACGTGTGACTTTGTGCTGTACCAAAATGGCAGCAATGCGAGATACCCGTTCCCAGGGTATTTAAATTTTTTTCAAGAAATATAATTTTGTCTTCACCAGTATCTGCCCGATAGGCTGTCACATTTCCAATAAATTACTGGACGTGTTCAACAACAACGTTTTATGCAAGTTGCGAGCCAAAGGTAACAGAGCTAAAAAAAATTACGTAAATTGACAAAGAAACAGCTTCATTTCTTCCATTTGTTTCAAAGATCTTCTCCCGTGGCATTAATGAATTAGCCTGTAATCAACAGGAGGCGCTGCATTACTAGCAAACGTGTAGTACGCTAGGCGTCACTACATGTACAATGTCACACTTCAGTTCAGTGAAGGGATCATGCCTCAGTTAGACTTCCTGGTGTGTTGGAATGTAGGGCACAGTAATTAAAAAAAAATCATATCATCTGACATAACTGCATTTGAGCAGACACATTGGCAAGTTTGCTGGTAGAACATGTTAGAAGTGTAACCGTGGATTTTTAGATGATTTAAATATGCGGAAGGATTTTTGGCAATTTTTTCGCCACAAGGCACGTGTGCGTAGTAATTTATGCAGAAATTGGTAAATATTTACGTGCATGGCACGTTCAGCCGTTTTAAAAGAGTTAGAAATATGTGATTTTGACAAAACTCAACCAGCATGTCACTGAGATGATAACAACGGCAGGAAAGAAGTTTCAGAATTTTTTATGGTCCCGTTTTCTTATAATCGTGCAAAATGTTAACATGGTCACCAATGGGAAACGTAACAGTAGGCGGAACCCTGTAATATCGCTTATCCGACATAAGTGCATTTGTGCACGGGCATTGCCAGGTTTGCTGGCGGAAGCTGTTGAGAGTGAAATGGTGGATTTTTAGATGATTTTAATAGGCGGAAGGATATTTGTGATCTTCTTGGCGATTAGACACGTGTGCGTCGTAATTCATGCCAATATTGGTAAGCATTGAGGGGTAACGCACATACAGGCATATTACAGTTAGAAATGTCTAATTTTGACAAAACTCGACCAGCATGTCAGATGACAGCGGCTGGTGAAAACTTTTAGAATTTTTGATGGTCACGTTTTCTTATAATTATGCAAAACGTTAACATTGCCACCAATGGGAAATGTAACTGTAGGCTGAATCCTGCATCGGATTTACTCTGCTTACGAATTTTCCATATACAATACGGATATTTTGGGGAGGAATACGGCCTTCGGCTGTGTCCCGTTTTAATAAGCTGAACATATAAAAATCGTGATGAAGTAGTCCTATGTATTTTCTTGTATTTGTCACATAAGTATAACTTCGAATGTCAAATTTACAGTAGACGAGATGCAACTACTTTTACCTCTAGGGTTTTGACAAAACACAGCGGATTTTGTTTTATTTACACCTGTAGGTAGGCCTATTCCAACGAAGAAAACGTACAAACGAAAAGACGATATTAAACATCTGTCATGTGCCATTTATTGCAATATTGATTAAAACAACTATAGTAATGCATATGTTTAATAAAAAAGAAACGATTGACTAAAACAACACGTAATTATCTTAACTATGTATTGACATTATTGCGAACTAGAGGCAACGTAATGTACTAATAGTAAAAATATATATTTATTCATACGACAATGTGTATAATTCAATTACAATTGAAGTATCTTTGGACATAAAAAGACTAACACGTATTTGACTAAAAAAGTGCTACACGCATTATCTATATTATTCAGCACATCCTTTGCCAAGGAAACTGTGTTTAATAGTTCCCCATCCAGTCCCTTCTGATGTGTTCTGAATTATATAATAGAAGTAGCTAGGTTTCATATTATAGAAATTCATCGAATCAAGTTTGAACTGAGAAAAGGTGCAATTGAAACGTTTAGACATATATGATCCAATACCCCAAAGGGCTAGATTGCCCTCTCAAGAGAGTCTATCCAAACTGTTGTTGCATTTGAAACTACTCTGTATAAAGCGCACCATTCGATTCATGATCTGAATTTGAATCGGGAGACATTCTGCTAAAAAATAGTAGTAGTACCATATAATAACAGTGAATGCAAACTGGTAGATTAAAGCATTTCCTGATACCTTTGCGCCATGTAAATTAAAGCACATCATAGAAATACATACACCATAGAAAGAGGAACAGTATCACATAACTAATTGATGTTGTGTACTTATATTGCAAACCCAAAAATGTAAATGTAGTGATTAGCACATCCATCTTTCATGTCAAAGTTCTGAATTCAAAACGCAAACCGGACACGGTACATTTAGTGTATAAACCTAGCTCTCAACATTGTGGACTGTGTATCCCTCGTAACTAAACTGTTCATCAGTAATGTCAGTCCCGTCTCAATTTGGGACATTAAAGGACCACTGAGGTTTTCTTGGCGATAAAGTTCTGAAAAGGCTAACTAGTTGAATGAGACCTCAAAAGACCACAATATAATCATAAATTAATAGTCAATTAATAGAATGTTGCCGGGTGCTGGAAACAACTAGATATTAGAAACTATGTTTTAACATATAACAATAATTTAATGTTGTTAATCATTATACAACAAGCTGCTCTACACGTTGCTTTTTCCATTGTGATAATATTAGCACACCTGATTTGAGTCACATTGATTATTGATACAATATGTAGCTTGAGAACATATTCCGTTTGATCCTTTCTATGAACATTTGACAAACTGTTTCCAGTTCAATCTCACATGAGTGAGCCTATACTTTTGCCTTTACAGGAACGCTAGTGAATTAAACTCATGGGGCTTGCTTTCCTTGGATAAATATAGCATAAGTCTGGCTTAAACAGATGATGTAGGCAGGTAACTTCTAGCATAAGTCTGGCTTAAATTAAATATTTAGTAGGGGCTACTGCCATAACCAGACAGCATAGATTCTTGAAATACGGCCGACAGGCCATTTTGAAAATAGTCTAATCATGTCATTAAAAATATATATCACTTTTCTTGATTTTGCGTTAAAATGAGCTCACTGACAGCGAAATGTGATTTTAGAACATGTATTACTTGTTATAATGATTAAGATATTTAAAGACGTTGATGATACAATAGGATAGTTAAACTTTTTACCTGTAAAAATGCCTATTGTTATCTTGAAAGTCCAGTTCGAAGAACTGATGCAAACGATTTACATCGACCAACGCGTCTGTTGGGCGCATTTGCTGGATCTGCGCAATCTGCAGATGGGTGCGCAATCTGCAGATCTTTGAGTATTTAAGAATTGCGCAGCGCAATCGAGCACAATCCACCAAACATTCCAATATTTGGTTCATCCTTTCGTGGGGAGACATGGTCAAACATTAGGTGGGCTTGTGTGTGTACATATGCGTGCGGTGTGCGTGTGCAGTGAATTTAAGAACGATGTCATCGATAATGCTAAGAATAACTTTGGGGATCTCTAGACGCCAAATATATCCCTGCGCTCCTAGGCGTCTGCAGGGGGGTGGGGCAAGGGGGCAGTTGCCTCCCCAGGATCTGGATCTGGATTTTTTTTTCGGATGTATATTCGTGAGTTCAAAGTATATGTTAACTTTATATCATATATATATATATATATATATATATATATATATCCCTGGAAAAATTCCTGCGGACGCCCCTGCCTGTGCTAGATCAGTGTCTGAAAACGTCGGACTGCTACTAAAGAATTCGTACGTAGTAAACTACAAGTTTGAGTTTATGTTGTTTCTTGGCAATGCCTTTGTCCCTCGTTGACATTTGCAATGGATTTTTCGGCACTCAAAAATGGGGGGGTCTGGACCCCCCCCTCTGGAACCGCCTATGTATAAGTATTACAAGCATGGTTGATAAGTCTAAATGGTTTCAGGGCTGAATATTCTACTGAACTTACAATATCCAAATTAGTTGGCAGAATATACTTAAATATTGGCAAAAAAGATTTACCATTGGCAATATTTCTAGATCTGTCAAAGGCTTTTGACACAATCTATCATACAATCCTTATCAACAAACTCGAAGATTATGGCATAAGAAATACTGAACAGAATGGTTTAAAAATTATCTACTGCACAGATGGCAATACGTGAAATTCAACCACATAAAATCACCTTTAGAAACGATTACTACTGGAGTCCCCCAAGGACCAGGTTAAATTCTAGGGCCATTAATATTCCTAATATACATCAATGATCTAGCAACAGCAAGCACCAATGTATGCCTAATCATGTATGCAGATGATACCAACCCGCTGAGCACATTAAATACATTTACAAATGATAAAATTAATGAATTGGCTACATCCAACAACATAAATTCAGAATTGACTAAAACAACAGACTGGTTAGCAGTAAATAAATTGTCCCTGAATGCTGCAAAAACAAAAATTATGATTTTTCACTATAAACAGAGAAAATTAAAGAACCACAAACTACCTAACATTAAAATCAGTAATATACTGGTTGAACGGGTGACACAATTTAAATTTCTTGGAGTCATAATTAACCTGGGCATTGTCAAGCGATCAACAATGCCAAGAACGTCCAGGGCTAAATCGGCACCAGATGAACGCGGTAAAGAAGCAGATGAAAGCATGCCTGATGCACTTGGCTTTCAGTGTGGCGATGTACGTGCTGCTATCTTGACACTCATTGAAAATGATGAAAATATCATGAAGAATATCATCGAGGCTGTCACAGAGGCTATTGTGATCAAACTGATGAACAATCCGAAATTTACAGACACTCTTGCAAAAAATATCTTGCAGGCGGGTGTCTTGGACAATATTAAACAAGAACTTTATGATTCCTGTGCAATAGAAAATGGACAATATGCCAAGAAAATTCAGGCGATTGACAAACAAATGGCCATACTGGAAAAGGACAATAGGTCCCTGCGCAATGCAATTGACGCCCAGGAAGAATACAGTAGACGCAATTGTCTGCTGCTTCACAGCATACCAGAAACAAACAAAGACACAGACGAAGCGGTCCTGACCACATGCAGCAACAAGCTTGGGCTGCAATTAACACAATACTGCATTGACAGAAGCTACTGTCTAGGGGGTAACCGTCCAGACTTCAACATCAATGACGCAACTCGAAAGCCACGCCCAATCATCATCAAATTCCAACTTAACATGGTCTCATCCAATAAACTATCAGGTCTCATCCAATAAACTGATCTGTGGAATTCTCTCTAGATTAAAACACTATATACCAATCCACATGTAGTTATGTACTATACCAATACACATGTACTAAAGATAATATATTCTTCGCTGTTTATATCACACCTGCGCTATGGTATATTATCATGGGGTGGACAAATAGATAAACGAATAAACAAACTACAAAAACAAGCAATTAGATGTATATCAAACATTAAATAAAATTCACACAGTATACCTTTACTCAAAGAACTAAAACTATTAAAAGCAGACGACCTCTTTAAGCTGTTAATACTTACTTAGGTTTACTTAGGTTCTTCCTGACTGTAGGCGGTGGCCTCGTGGTCAGATCTTCAACTTTCCCTTGGAATGCTCTACGACTTCCTGGCAAAGCAGCTTTGTAGTTGTAGAGAAACTCCTCAGTACTCCAATGTCTATCTAGATGGTTTTTAAATGAGTTACACTTGGGGCAGTTACAACTACTTCCGGTAGATCATTCCATAATCTGGTAACTCTAAGCACATTTTCGATGGCATCTTTGTATTTCTGTTTATAAGGGGACCATATTAATATTGCATAATCTAGATGATTTCTAACTAAAGCTTTATATAATGGCACACAATTATGTTGATTTATGGTTGTAAAGGACCTTCTAATAACTGCCATGATACTATTTGCTTTGTTTATTTTTTGGTTGATGTGTTTGTCAAATTCTAGGTTTTAATCAATTATAACCCCAATGTCTTTTTGTTCTTCTATTCTTCCTAATTCATGGGCAGTATTATCTATCTTCAGGTTGTGTGCATACTCTTGCTGTGTTGTTTTCCCTACATAAATTACATTTATCTGGGTGGAACCTTAATAACCATTTACTTGACCAAGATGTTAAATTATCTAAGTCGATTTGTAGTGTATGCTGGTCATGTGGACTAGTAATCGTTTTGAAAACCTTTGTATCATCTGCAAACATATATACAGACAAAATTATATTCTCAGGAAGATCATTTATATATAAAACAAATAGGATCGGTCCTAAGACACTGCCCTGTGGAATACCACTTGTTATATTTGCCCACTCAGAATTTGTACCATTTACATTGACCTGCTCTACTCGGTAAGACAAGAACCCCTGGATCCATCTTAGTGTGTAATACTCTATAGTGTAATACTCTAAGTCCAAATATACAACATCTACAGATTCCCCTCTATCTAAAGCTTTGGTCCATGAGTCAATAACATTTAATAATTGGAGTACCGTAGAATGACCTTTAATAAAACCAAATTGTTGCGTACTGAATAATTTATTCCTAATCATATGATTGACAATATGGTCTTTGACACATTGTTCCATACATTTACATATTATACTTGTTTAGCTGACTGGTCTATAATTTCCTGCGCTTAAATAGCCTAGCTAGTGGTTTACATAGATGATTAGATAACTCTTTCAACAACCTAGGATGAACACCATCTGGCCCTACCGATTTACACACATCAAGGTTATCAAGTTTTTTTTAATAATTTCCTCATCAATAGTCAATTCTTCCATGTTGTGCCTTAACTTCACTGGTGGAACATGAGGGATATCACCATCTGGCTCTAGAGTAAAAACACTTGAAAACAAATTTCCTAGGACATCTGCCTTTTCACTATCAGAATCTGTGAGTTTAGATTTAGGATCTTTAGGGTCTATGTTCAGGCTGAAACACCTTCCTGATTCTTAGTTTTGGAGTTCATATATTTCCATACTGCTTTTGGGTTTGTCTTAGCTTCTGTTGCTAGTTTCATCTCAAATTCCTTCTGTATCGTCCTCGTTAATTTATGGACTTGATTTCAAGCCCTACAATATTCAGTATAGTATTTTCCTTCTTTTGTCTCGATATAACGTTTCCATAAAGTGTGTTTTATCTAAATTTTCTTTACTGATTCCTTGTTTAGGGGTACTTTTCCTTTATATATGTTAATATTACTCACAAATCGATGAGGGATGAATTCATCCTCTATCGTTTTAATATATTCTTTAAAACCTTATGTATGACATTTTTCTACAGATACAAAAATGGAACCGTTCCAGAATATTTTAAAGACATGTTCACTGGTAATGAAAATGTACTTTCTAGACACACCAATGCTTTACCGATACAATAAATAATTTTCGCCAAAACTATGACTTTAACATCAAGATTAAAAAAACTAATACAGTATACTGCCGCCTTTGTATCAGACATACAGTACCACAGTTAATTTAAAAAAAATTTCTTCCACAAATTGCCATGGAGAAAATTAACACACATTCCTATCTAGGGTTTGTGAATTGAATTACTCCAAAAAATAATAAAACTGCTACATCTACAAAAAGAATATGCCAGCTGAAGCCTAGAAATGTATGGTATACCTTCATCATTATTATCATGGTAAACAACATTTAATTATTAATTCATAACTGTAATATAATATTATACTGAATATTCATTCAGTAATACTACCACTATACTATCAAAACAGTTGGTATTTGAGTTCCTCACAATACAATTTGTAAATAATAAATTTGGAAATAATGTTTTATTTTAATGGCCCTAGAATTGAGCATTGTGGAACCCCACTTCTGACATTTTTCCATGATGAATGACCATTTCTTCGGACCACCCTCTGCCTTCTACCTGCTAGGAAAGATTGGATCCATAGTAGCACTTTGCCTTTAATACCATATTGTCTTAATTTATAAATCAATCATTTATGAGGTATGCTATCAAAGACCTTTGAAAAATCTAAGAAAATGACATCAGTTTCAGCACTGTTATCTATATGTATTGTCCAGTCTTGTAGACATTCCAATAGTTGAGTAATGCTTGTTGATTGGTGTTACATTTGCATCCCTCCAATCCTGTGGTGTTTGACTAGTTTGTATGGATTTATTATATATATAGGCTAGAGGAATATAAAAATCTAAGCAATTTCTTAAAACATTTACAATTAATAGGTCTGGACCACTAGTTTTGTCTGGTTTCAGTTTTGTAAACTTGGTCCAAACTTTGGTGTGTAAAATTTATAAATTGTACAGTGTACATTTTCATCGGTATCTAAAGTTGGCAGAGAGTGCAGTAATTCTGGCTCATCTGTAAGAACAGATATGAAATAATTGTTTAATATGTTTGCTTTAGTTTGATCATCTGAAAAGTGTTGACAATGATTTGGTAAAGTGTCTAGTGTAGTTCCAGAATCTTTTATCATTAACATTTATTTGGTTGACCAAATTTTTCATAGTGCAATTTTGCCTCCTTTAAGACAGTCTGTAGTTTTTCATAAATATGTTCATATATTATAATATGATCGGCTGAAAGCCCACCTTTGTTTTCCACTACTTGTTAAGCATGTTTAGTTTGGTTTTGCCTTTTGCACATATTTGTATCTTATCCATGGAGGCTTTAATCTTGATCCCTGCTTTATCTGTTTGAATGGGACATGCTTCTGTACTAATTTGGTACAACACTGCTTGAAATGTTCCCACATTTCAGTCATTGATTTATTACTGTGTTCTTTGGTCCAGTCTGTGTTTCTTTGTTTATTACCTCATAATTAGCTTTTGAGTACAAGTAAATTTTTTTGGATTGTGATGTCATTCGAACAACTGGACATCTTAGTAGTACCTTTCAGGGCTGGGTCCAATTACAAAAAAAGTCAAATCAATTACAATTACAATTACACTTCTAAAATGTTCAATTCAATTACAATTATGCCATTTCAATTTCAATTACATTTACATTTGTATTAAATGCAGAACCATTTTTTAATTATGTAGTGAGTGTGTTGCTGATTTTGTGTACAAATAATACGATTGATAAACAAATATAATGGACTTTGTGATGTTTGCATATTTTGTTAAACTTCATGATTTCATATACAGTTAGCTAGATCAATATTATTGTTCCTTCTAATATAATGTAATGTTTGCTTGGTTCAGTAACTAATGTTTAATTACACGGAGTACAGTACAACTATAAACAAAGGCCACAACCATTTGAAATCCTAATGAGTCTCTCCAATCTACTAAGCCATTTCAAAGCAATTCTACTCATAAAATATAACCACAAATAATTCATACCAGTAAATTAGCAATGTTAACATCAAGATACGCCTCAAGGGGTTTGTCTATACCCCCTTGGTGTACATCCTTTCTGTCTACTGTGTTATACCCAAATTGGTTTACTTGGCAGTTATGTTTTGAGGTTGTACCCTAGTTTGCATACCATTAGACTCTTGGCTTCAAGCCCAGTCAGTATTCTTACCTAATAAACATGTGGGCTGTAGCTCACTCTCAGCTGAGCTTATTTACTGACTTGGGCAGTGTTAGTTACATGATCTAAGTACTGTATCAACAGAAACCACCACCTGGCCCTTCACTGTGTACACTGATAGCAGATTACAGAATCAAAGAAAAGACAAACCAATGACCAATTGGGGTATACCTTGAAAACAGCAAATGGTGATGCTTTTTAGCATATTTGGAGACCTTTTGGAAGCCAGGAGTGAAATGTCTGCTGGCAGATTAAATATTACTTAGAAGGAAGGCCAGAGCTATTTTGTTGGTGCACTTGTTATATCTGAATATTCCTTTGAATATATGAGCAGGTCCTGCAGGTGTTGTAATTAAGATTTTTATTTTCAATTTGTGTGAGAGTATTTATATTCTTGTAGAGTTTTTTCTTGTGGTTTGTTATAGAAAAAATACTGTAATTGATTGTAGTTGATTGTAATTGATGCAGTTACACAACATATTTCAATTACAATTACAGCAGAATTTCAAAACCAAAGTCAATTACAATTACAGCATTTTGTTGTAATCAATTACAATTACACAATTGGACCCAACCTTGGTACCTTTATACTTTTGTGATGGCTCAGAGCAAAGCTTTCCTCTACCTCGAGTTTATCTATACAACTGGGGTCTGAAATGCATACAAGGTTGAGGATGTTGTTACCTCTAGTTGGTTTATCAATCATCTGAACCAAACAATTTTCATTAACAGTATCAATGAAACTTTTCTCTAGTTGGCTGTATCCCTCCCCTTTGGACCAATCTATCTTTCTAAAATTAAAATCACCAAGAAGGAAACAATTCAGATTTTCTATTGTATTTATTGAATTGTTTATCTTTTGTAACATGTGCCTGATCTTCTTCTAGCCTATAGTATACCTGGTATTCCAACTTGCCACTGTATATTAGGGTGTAGGGATATTGTAACTCATAAGGTTTCCTCATCTGTATTGCCAGGTATGAATAATGTTGGGTTTAAATTATGTTTTATTAATAGTAGTACTCCTCCCCTGTCTTCCACTGTGTATGTGCCTGGTGTGTAGTACTCCTCCCTGTCTTCCACTATGTATGTGTCTGGTATGTAGTACTCCTCCCTGTCTTCCACTGTGTATGTGCCTGGTGTGTAGTACTCCTCCCTGTCTTCCACTGTGTACGTGTCTGGTGTGAAGTACTCCTCCCCTGTCTTCCCCTGTGTATGTGTCTGGTGTGTAGTACTCCTCCCCTGTCTTCCACTGTGTATGTGTCTGGTGTGTAGTACTCCTCCCTGTCTTCCACTGTGTATGTGCCTGATGTGTAGTAGTCCTCCCCTGTCTTCCACTGTGTATGTGCCTGGTGTGTAGTACTCCTCCCTGTCTTCCACTGTGTATGTGTCTGGTGTGTAGTACTACTCCCTGTCTTCCACTGTGTATGTGTATGGTGTGTAGTACTCCTCCCCTGTCTTCCACTGTGTATATGTGCCTGGTGTGTAGTACTCCTCCCTGTCTTCCACTGTGTATGTGCCTGATGTGTAGTACTCCTCCCCTGTCTTCCACTGTGTATGTGCCTGGTGTGTAGTACTCCTCCCTGTCTTCCACTGTGTATGTGCCTGATGTGTAGTACTCCTCCCCTGTCTTCCACTGTGTGTGTGCCTGGTGTGTAGTACTCCTCCCTGTCTTCCACTGTGTATGTGTCTGGTGTGTAGTACTACTCCCTGTCTTCCACTGTGTATGTGTATGGTGTGTAGTACTCCTCCCTGTCTTCCACTGTGTATGTGCCTGGTGTGTAGTACTCCTCCCTGTCTTCCACTGTGTATGTGTCTGGTGTGTAGTACTACTCCCCTATCTTCCCCTGTGTATGTGCCTGGTGTGTAGTATTCCTCCCCTGTCTTCCACTGTGTATGTGTCTGGTGTGTAGTACTCCTCACTGTCTTCCACTGTGTATGTGCCTGGTGTGTAGTACTCCTTCCATGTCTTCCCCTGTGTATGTGCCTGGTGTGTAGCACTCCTCCCCTGTCTTCCACTGTGTATGTGTCTGGTGTTTAGTACTACTCCCCTGTCTTCCCCTGTGTATGTGCCTGGTGTGTAGTATTCCTCCCCTGTCTTCCACTGTGTATGTGTCTGGTGTGTAGTACTCCTCCCTGTCTTCCACTGTGTAAGTGCCTGGTGTGTAGTACTCCTCCCTGTCTTCCACTGTGTATGTGTCTGGTGTGTAGTACTCCTCCCCTGTCTTCCACTGTGTATGTGTCTGGTGTGTAGTACTCCTCCCCTGTCTTCCCCTGTGTATGTGCCTGGTGTGTAGTACTCCTCCCTGTCTTCCACTGTGTATGTGCCTGGTGTGTAGTATTCCTCCCCTGTCTTCCACTGTGTATGTGTCTGGTGTGTAGTACTCCTCCCTGTCTTCCACTGTGTATGTGTCTGGTGTGTAGTACTCCTCCCCTGTCTTCCACTGTGTATGTGTCTGGTGTGTAGTACTCCTCCCTGTCTTCCCCTGTGTATGTGCCTGGTGTGTAGTACTCCTCCCTGTCTTCCACTGTGTATGTGCCTGGTGTGTAGTATTCCTCCCCTGTCTTCCACTGTGTAAGTGCCTGGTGTGTAGTACTCCTCCCTGTCTTCCACAGTGTATGTGTCTGGTGTGTAGTACTCCTCCCTGTCTTCCACTGTGTATGTGTCTGGTGTGTAGTACTCCTCCCTGTCTTCCCTGTGTATGTGCCTGGTGTGTAGTACTCCTCCCCTGTTTTCCACTGTGTAGGTGTCTGGTGTGTAGTACTCCTCCCTGTCTTCCACTGTGTATGTGCCTGGTGTGTAGTATTCCTCCCCTGTCTTCCACTGTGTATGTGTCTGGTGTGTAGTACTCCTCCCTGTCTTCCACTGTGTAAGTGCCTGGTGTGTAGTACTCCTCCCTGTCTTCCACTGTGTATGTGTCTGGTGTGTAGTACTCCTCCCCTGTCTTCCACTGTGTATGTGTCTGGTGTGTAGTACTCCTCCCCTGTCTTCCCCTGTGTATGTGCCTGGTGTGTAGTACTCCTCCCCTGTTTTCCACTGTGTAGGTGTCTGGTGTGTAGTACTCCTCCCTGTCTTCCACTGTGTATGTGCCTGATGTGTAGTAGTCCTCCCTGTCTTCCACTGTGTATGTGCCTGGTGTGTAGTACTCCTCCCTGTCTTCCACTGTGTACGTGTCTGGTGTGAAGTACTCCTCCCCTGTCTTCCCCTGTGTATGTGTCTGGTGTGTAGTACTCCTCCCCTGTCTTCCACTGTGTATGTGTCTGGTGTGTAGTACTCCTCCCTGTCTTCCACTGTGTATGTGCCTGATGTGTAGTAGTCCTCCCCTGTCTTCCACTGTGTATGTGCCTGGTGTGTAGTACTCCTCCCTGTCTTCCACTGTGTATGTGTCTGGTGTGTAGTACTACTCCCTGTCTTCCACTGTGTATGTGTATGGTGTGTAGTACTCCTCCCTGTCTTCCACTGTGTATATGTGCCTGGTGTGTAGTACTCCTCCCTGTCTTCCACTGTGTATGTGCCTGATGTGTAGTACTCCTCCCCTGTCTTCCACTGTGTATGTGCCTGGTGTGTAGTACTCCTCCCTGTCTTCCACTGTGTATGTGCCTGATGTGTAGTACTCCTCCCCTGTCTTCCACTGTGTGTGTGCCTGGTGTGTAGTACTCCTCCCTGTCTTCCACTGTGTATGTGTCTGGTGTGTAGTACTACTCCTGTCTTCCACTGTGTATGTGTATGGTGTGTAGTACTCCTCCCTGTCTTCCACTGTGTATGTGCCTGGTGTGTAGTACTCCTCCCTGTCTTCCACTGTGTATGTGTCTGGTGTGTAGTACTACTCCCCTATCTTCCCCTGTGTATGTGCCTGGTGTGTAGTATTCCTCCCCTGTCTTCCACTGTGTATGTGTCTGGTGTGTAGTACTCCTCACTGTCTTCCACTGTGTATGTGCCTGGTGTGTAGTACTCCTTCCATGTCTTCCCCTGTGTATGTGCCTGGTGTGTAGCACTCCTCCCTGTCTTCCACTGTGTATGTGTCTGGTGTTTAGTACTACTCCCCTGTCTTCCCCTGTGTATGTGCCTGGTGTGTAGTACTCCTCCCCTGTCTTCCACTGTGTATGTGTCTGGTGTGTAGTACTCCTCCCTGTCTTCCACTGTGTAAGTGCCTGGTGTGTAGTACTCCTCCCTGTCTTCCACTGTGTATGTGTCTGGTGTGTAGTACTCCTCCCCTGTCTTCCACTGTGTATGTGTCTGGTGTGTAGTACTCCTCCCTGTCTTCCCTGTGTATGTGCCTGGTGTGTAGTACTCCTCCCTGTCTTCCACTGTGTATGTGCCTGGTGTGTAGTATTCCTCCCCTGTCTTCCACTGTGTATGTGTCTGGTGTGTAGTACTCCTCCCTGTCTTCCACTGTGTATGTGTCTGGTGTGTAGTACTCCTCCCCTGTCTTCCACTGTGTATGTGTCTGGTGTGTAGTACTCCTCCCTGTCTTCCCCTGTGTATGTGCCTGGTGTGTAGTACTCCTCCCTGTCTTCCACTGTGTATGTGCCTGGTGTGTAGTATTCCTCCCCTGTCTTCCACTGTGTAAGTGCCTGGTGTGTAGTACTCCTCCCTGTCTTCCACAGTGTATGTGTCTGGTGTGTAGTACTCCTCCCCTGTCTTCCACTGTGTATGTGTCTGGTGTGTAGTACTCCTCCCCTGTCTTCCCCTGTGTATGTGCCTGGTGTGTAGTACTCCTCCCCTGTTTTCCACTGTGTAGGTGTCTGGTGTGTAGTACTCCTCCCTGTCTTCCACTGTGTATGTGCCTGGTGTGTAGTATTCCTCCCCTGTCTTCCACTGTGTATGTGTCTGGTGTGTAGTACTCCTCCCTGTCTTCCACTGTGTAAGTGCCTGGTGTGTAGTACTCCTCTCTGTCTTCCACTGTGTATGTGTCTGGTGTGTAGTACTCCTCCCCTGTCTTCCACTGTGTATGTGTCTGGTGTGTAGTACTCCTCCCCTGTCTTCCCCTGTGTATGTGCCTGGTGTGTAGTACTCCTCCCCTGTTTTCCACTGTGTAGGTGTCTGGTGTGTAGTACTCCTCCCTGTCTTCCACTGTGTATGTGCCTGGTGTGTAGTATTCCTCCCCTGTCTTCCACTGTGTATGTGTCTGGTGTGTAGTACTCCTCCCTGTCTTCCACTGTGTAAGTGCCTGGTGTGTAGTACTCCTCTCTGTCTTCCACTGTGTATGTGTCTGGTGTGTAGTACTCCTCCCCTGTCTTCCACTGTGTATGTGTCTGGTGTGTAGTACTCCTCCCCTGTCTTCCACTGTGTATGTGCCTGGTGTGTAGTACTCCTCCCCTGTCTTCCACATTTACAAAACAATCTATAAATTAATTAAATGGTGTGAAATGGCAGTTTACATCAGCTGTCACATACCAGATGGGAGTATACGTACACATTGCCTACGTGCGAGGAACAGTCTAATCTCTTCCAGGAAACCATGGATTGTTTACTGTGCACGTGTTTTCCGTACAAGACTATGTCACGTCATAGTACAGATAAACGATGGATCACAGATGGCTTCTAGCTCGCACCTGATCAGACAGCGACAACAGGCCAGAAGACTGAGGAACTTAGTGAATCACACATCGCCACCTGTTTTACCAATCAAAAATCGCAACACTCGGTGAATCATCGACACGTGACTGGTGGAAACACATGAAGCCTCTCTTGGGAACATCATCTGGCAGCCGCAATGAGATGCAGGGGCTGGCCAATAAATGCACTGATGGGGATTTGGACAGTTTGGTCAACTCTATGGATGGATTCGTTGTGTCAGTGTGTGAAGACTTACCAATATTGCAGTCCTCTCACCCAATCTTTGACGCCGACGAACCATTGCCAGCTGAGTTCATTATCAGCGTTACATATACGGATGTGGCACTTGAAAAGGTCAAGGTTAACAAAGCCACTGGACCGGACAACATTCCGCCATGGGTATTGAAAGACTTTTCGCACCTTCTCGCGGCACCGGTCACAGCTCACTCACTCAAACAAGTTTCAGTGGTGGATTTTGATTCGAAATCGATATATTTATTTTATTTAGAAATTATGGTTTGGCTGTAGATGTTGGCTCGAAATCTGTAAATTGTGAGATTATGTAAAAAAAAGAAGAAAAAGCTTGAGTTTCACCGCTAATGTGAAATACTTGACTCTAATATTCCACAGTTTCCGACATATAGTGAGATCGATATACGTGTCATAAGATTGAATACATTCAAATTCATTTATTGTTCAACTGCATTGAATAATAGCATTATAGGTAGGGTTGTCATGTTGTCGTGTTCGGTGAAGCCAAATCTACAAAAATCAACAAGGAAGCAGCTTCAGTTCTTCAATTTGTTTCAAGACCTCTTCTACTGTTGAATTAGTTAAATAACACGTAATCAACAGGAGGCTTTGCTTCATTGATAAAAGCGCCACACGCTAGGCGTCATTATATCTCTCATGTCACACTTCAGTGGTCTTGCCGGTGTCAAACAGGAAGTCTTTTTTTAGTTAAGACGTTGTCGCACGCAACTGCTTGTCGCACAGCTATGGCCATGGGTAAGCTTTATTCGTCGAGTTATTATCCTTTGCTATAGGACGTTAGGAGTTTACTGACGAGATTGTTTTGTTGTAACGTATACTAAAAGGATCTCTTATTTAGAACATTTGTTTTGATTTAACTAGTCTGTATAACACTAGTGAAACTCGCATAAGGTAGTGACTGTGTAACTGTAATATCTTTGCTGCGTGGTATTACGGACTAGCATATGTCACTTTAACATTTACAACTTGTTGCCATGCCAGGTGATTTAACCGCATCAGCACTCAATTCGGCCGTAGGTAGCCGGAGGTGCTGTAGTGCGTAGCTGGCCAACCCATGTTTCAACAGTACATTGAGATTCACTAGGTCCATCTGGCGATCAAGCTATAAATTAAATTAAATTAAATTGTTGCCGATCTGCTGTATTTTCTCCGTGCATCGTTTTCAAACAACGTGCAACAACACACACTTATTATATATCTACATTAGGGCCGTAGCCAGGTTTTTTGAGGGGTTCGAATGCCGTAGAAGGCCAACAGTAAAAACAATTAAATGGTTGACCCGTAAAACTTATTCTTTGGCATCAAAAATGCGTCTCTATGTGACGCAGTTATTAACATATATGGGGGAAATAGGTTTTCACAGCCATCCTAAACAAATATTTTTGTACATGTATAATATAAGTGCGTGCAGCGTTACATGCATTTGTTATGGAATGCTCAACTTGTTGCCGATCTGCTGTATTAGTGCGTCAAGAGAAACTGTCTGACTTCTTCGATTTTTATCATAATGATTGCATTGCAGGGTTGGAGTCAAGTACAGTTGATCAAGTACATCAAGTACCCAAAATAAATATCAAATACAAGTACAGTTCAAGTACTCACTTATGTACAAAGTACTTAAGTACATCAAGTACTGACATAT
The DNA here is from genome assembly GCA_033239005.1 of Lamellibrachia satsuma. NCBI lineage: Eukaryota > Metazoa > Annelida > Polychaeta > Sabellida > Siboglinidae > Lamellibrachia > Lamellibrachia satsuma. Next base: position 3,711,167 of record BSQZ01000053.1, read on the forward strand.
CAAGTACAAGTACAAGTACTCAAACATAAATGGGTATATTTTAATGGTTGTAATATTTTTCGATATTTTGCCATGTTTATTTTGCAACACAAATTATTGCTATTTACCAAGTACTGTAGTTCAAGTACAAGTACAAGTACTTTGCATTTTCACACATCAAGTACTGACACATGTGTACTTAAGTACAAGTACTGGTACTTGACCCCAACCCTGTTGCATTGTCACGCGCAGGGTCCATGAGGTTATCAATAGCCTCCTTAAACAGTTCAATGCATTTTACCGTTCCTACTTTGTGCTAAAAGTCACATGCTAATGTCATGTGACAATAGTCGCGCAAATTATGACACATGACAATTTTACTAAAACGTTTTCATTGATGTTTGATGTCGCCGAAACTCGTATAGGTTTTAACAGGCGGCAATGAGAACGTTTTTGAGCGACCTCTAAGTAACATGTTATTGCTGTGAAATGTGGCCACTAAGGGTTAACAAAACGAGAGGTTTCCCATTATGTATATCTATCTATCCATTATATATATATATATATATATATATATATATATATATATATATATATATATATATATATATATATATATATATATATATATATATATATATATATATATATATATTTATATTTATATATATATATATATATATATATATATATATATATATATATATATATATATATATATATATATATATATATATATATATATATATATATATATATACGATATATGTTCTTCCTTTATTTTTATGTTGCATGTTGCTGTATTTATTGATGATGTATATGTGCCTTTGTTGTAGCGTCCACTACCGTGAAGATCGAGAGAGTTGTTGACAAGGCATACCAGAATGAGTTCATGAAGTGTTTGCATAAAATGCACCAGAACGAGCAGTACACGGATGTGACGTTGCAGTCTGGTGACGTCCACATCCAGTGTCATCGTATCATCCTCGAGGCCGGAAGTGATTACTTCAAAGCAATGTTCAGGTGTGGTCTTGAAGAAAGCGCGTCAGCCACAGTCTAGCTGACAATGGAACCGGAGATACTGACCATCATCGTCGACTATATGTACACCGGTGAGATTGAGCTGACTGTCGACAACGTGGAGAGATTGGTCAAAGCAGGCGATCTCTTACAGCTGGGTTGCTTGAAAGCTACTTGTGCAGATTTCATGTCGTCGCAAGTCACGCTAAACAACTGTTTTGAATTCTACAGATTTGCCTTATTGTACCGGCTCGACCAGCTGCAGAAGGTAACCAGGCAATTCGTATTTGCTGAGTTCAAGACTGTCGCTCTTATTGCGGAATTCAAAGAGTTAACTTGCCGAGAACTCCTCGAGTTCATCAAAGATGATGACGTCAGTGTTGATGACGAGGACATTGTCTTAGATTCCGTGCTAAGTTGGGTTAGACATGACCTTGATAACAGGAAGTCGTCCTTGCAGACGATCCTTGAACATGTGCGCCTGCCATATTGTACGAGCAACTACCTGCGGCACATGAAGGACACATATGACCTGTTGACCACGAAGTGTTTTGAATATCTACACGAGGCAATGTTGTTCCAGGCAGACAATGTGCACCAACATGAAATCAGTACCTGCCGCACAGTGCCACGCACCAACTTCCGAATGAAATCTTGTCTCCTGGTCGTTGGTGGGCTGATTTGCGTGGAGGGCAAAGATGACACCGCAAAGTACTGCTGTCAGTACTATAAGGAAGACGCCAGTTGTTGGCAGTCGTTGAAGGACCTGCCGCGGTCGGTCGGCAGGTTTTACAGCGTATGTCGCGTGGACAGAGGCCTGCTGTTGACTGGCGGCCACACGAATCGCGCGATGAAACAATGCTGGCTCTATGATTTGGTCACAAAGGAGTGGGAGGCGACGCCAGTACTTATCACTGCACGGTGTTACCACGGCAGTGTCTCGCTGGGTCACTGTGTGTATGTAGTGGGAGGGAAGGGTGCTGGCAACAAAGTGCTCGCATCTATTGAGTGTCTGAATGCTAAGAGGAAAGAGTGGTTGTCCCTGCCCGACATTCCACAGGCGGTGTTTGTCCCCACGGTTGTTACGTACAACAACAAGATCTTCGTGTTTGGTGGCCGAGATGCGCAGGACGAGGACCTGTGTTGCACACAGGTGTTTGATGCGATACGAGGCCAGTGGAGCACTCTGTGTGACACGCCTGAAGTGTGCAGCATCGGTGCTGCTGTCACATTGAACGACTTTATTTATGTGGTAGGAGGCTTCGGTCGCACATGTCTGAAATACGACCCGTCCTCGGACAATTGGACGAGGCTGAGTCAGCCACGTCAGAGCCACGGCAGTGCCCCAGCAGTCGTGTGGCTCGGCTCCATATTCGTGGCAGGGGGCAATTGTTCTGAGGATGAATCACCCGGCATTGAGCAGTATGATCCCCTGACAGACACTTGGTCTTACTGTTGCATAGCTCCACTTAGGGAGAAACTGTCGTGCCACTTCATGTTCAATGTTGACCTCTATGGTGTGTGACAGTTTACACATCTATGAAGTTGTAATGACGATTGTAACGAAGACAGTTTATAAGTTGATTAATTTAATTAGTATTTGCATTATATGATAATTAATTAATATTTGTAAGACATGAGTATAGTGGTAGTATGACCAATGCAGAATCCATATATGCTTGTGATATTAAATTATGTTTGCACCATGCTGTAGAGTCTTCTTCAAATCCTATGATTTGCTTTCAATAAAATCAACATAGGAGTTGCTCCTCGTCAAATGTTACCAAAAAACAAGAATATTTGTTTTACATATGCCCGTCGACATACCACCAGACATGTAAGCTTCTGACCAGCATTACTGTTGTAGTCATCGAATTCTCAGTTAAAAACTTAAAAACATCCATACAAATTATAAAATGGAATGACACCCACTGGCATGTTGCCAACAATATTATTCAAAGCACATCCGCAGCTATCTTAATTCTGTTTCTTTTTGTCAACACTGCCACTTTTACAAAATATTAATGCGCCTATCTGTGTATCTGGTATATCGCTAACAAAATCCATGTCACCGACACATATTCGACATTACAAACTTACAATTTAATTTCGAGAAAACGTGGGAGATGCTCCTCGTTAGATGTTACCAAAATAAGAATGTTGTCTACGTACGCTGTGGATCCTTCCGTCACTGACAGGCTCCCATGCTTTCAACCAGCCACCAGACATGTAAGCTTCTGACCTGGATTACTGTTGTAGTCATCGAATACGGCCATTTTCCTGTTCAAAACACAAAATTGTTGCGTGAAAAATGCACAAATGGGATGCCATAACTAGCACGACTTTCGTGTAACTTGAACCAGGAAATAAATCAATGATCGCTGCCCAGTGGCGACATGAATTAACCATATCAGTGGTGCCGTTTGACAGTATCAACCACACCATTTGTGTTCGGCCAGACACTCACTGTTCGCTGAGTTCAAGAAGGCGCCATATTCGGTTAACAAAGACCAATACTGTTTACGTACTATCCTCACTAAATGTAAATGTATATGTGTGTGTGTGTGTGTGTTGTAGTCATCGAATACGGCGCGCGCGCACACACACACACACACACACACACACACACACACACACACACACACACACACACACACACACACACACACACACACACACACACACACACACACACACACACACACACACACTAAATTATGCCAGAATTGTAGATGTGGGGAATCTACTAGACTACAGTAAAAATAAGGTTCTTCACCAACATTAATTAGACACATTTTGTAAATCCACTTTTGTTTTCTACAAACGTTATTTATTATTACACAGTAATAATCAAATGTCGTTTTCAAATACACACGTCAAGTAAGAGTCCATGCATCAAGTACAATGTATGATCATATTAATAATTATTAATAATTTACAAGAGTTACAAAATCATCTCAGAAGAACCTAATGGTCTCAATAAAACCCTAATACCAGGAATCGCAGTGTTGTTTCAATCTGCCATAGATTGAATAACAATTTATTAATCAAACGGCTCAACTACCAGGCCCGTCCTCGTGGATGTGTAAAGGTGGGTTCGAGCATATACAATCAGCCGGGTATTTTCGGGATGATTTATGAAAAAAGGTTATAGTTAAACAAAATTATCTCAACCAAAAGGATTCGTTCTTACCCCCATAACCCCCTGGTGACGGACATGACTGTTAATGAGCAAGTCCGATCATTTAAATCACTCACTCACTCACTCAAACCTCTTCGCACTCACTGGAGCCTAATGCGCCAACAAATGCATAGCCAAACAGTCATCCAATTATCTTCCGGATATGGCTATTACGTACTCTAGAATTAAACAACCACAACCTTCGTACAAACAGTGTCCGGTGTGACCTTCGTGCGGTGTATAAATCATATTCCCGTTGTACAAATTTGTTTTTTGATGAATAATAAAATTTAAATGACTGGCCAAAATATAATGAACAAGGAATACTCTTGTTGTTGGCCAAACAATGAGCGATCAACATTGAGACAAGCGGGTTTGTTGTAATCATGTGTGCATGCGTGCGTGCTTGCGTGCAGACAAAGATAGCTATCACAATACACCAATTAGTGTAGGACTCTTTACAGTATGTCTCAGCGATTACCTCAAAACATCGATGTTTACTTACTTACTTACTTACTTACTTACTGTCTTACTTTCTTGCTTACTTACTTTCTTGCTTACTTACTTACTTACTTACTTACTTACTTGCTTACTTACCTACTTACTTACTTACTTATTTACTTACTTACTTACTTACTTACTTGTATCGTCCACTTAACGTGGCTATGTCATGATTTCCTTCCAATGGTTTCGGTTCTTCATGGCAGTTAGTAAACATGTCCCGCTGTGTTTCGTGTTTGCAGAGTAGTTGTTGGTCGACATCTTCTCGGAGGGCCATCGGGCTCCAGAGCATGACCTGCCAGACGAAGACGCGGTTATCTCGCGATGATGTTGATTCGTGGGAGGGAGCTGTACAGTTATTGGGTGGTCATGTTGTACAAATCATCTTGTCACGTCAAGACATTATGCAGCTCTTCTACAGTTCCCCTACTACTAGGTCTTACCCGTTGCCTTTTTAACAAACGTTTTACATACATTAACACCAAGGTAATATCTGTAAATTCAGCAGTTATTGATCCTACCTACACAGACAAGCAAGTTATGGATTCAAGATGCTGATATGCTAATATTATTCATGAAGTCCCTACGTATCTGAATTTCATATTCTGTAAACTTATCCCGAGGATGTCTTAATGTACATTATAGTAATCCTAAAGGCAAAGTAACCCTAAATTACATATTGATTAATGCGATGCCGTTCCCTAATCGATTCCTAATCTCCAACCTTCCGAGAACTGGGCTAGGCTGACCTAACACATCAATCGTGATACAACCAAGCATCAGAACGTTTATACAGAACTTTAGAAACACATCAGAAAGTGCCAGAATGTTATTATAACTGTATAGAAGTAATCCATACTAGAGTAAACGGCCTTACTCTTTACAATGTTATTACGCCATGATGCGTTTAGGGTTTTCCGCAGCACTTTTGAATAGGTGTAATCCAGTGCATATTCTGCAGTTGGTGTTAGCGACGATAAATCTCTTCCACATGGTATTTACACGTCTGCCAAGGGTGAAGTGACTAGCGGATCAGTCCCAAGGACCGGACGCCACTTTTTTTTAGAAAGTACCTTTGCCTTTTGTTGGTGAATAATGTTTTCATCGGTCCGATGTTGGCAAGAGTGCTGGTTGATCACCACATGTTAAGGCTGGACACCGTCAACGTGGCCATCGAGACTACTGTGTTGTTGCAGGTCGAGCTGGCCAACTGTATATTTGTAAACTTGGACTATAACGTGTGACGTGTGGCTATACCAACGTGGTATCTGCCCGATAGGCTGCTAATTTCAAGTAAAATACTGGATGTTTAAACAGTTTGAATCCACCCGAAATTATATGGTCAACCTAATAGCAGCGGTTTTATTAAACTCTAGTTGTGTATTAGTAATATAATCAAGCATAAATAAATAAATTATTTCACTATAAACTGACCTTAATTTTGTGAAAGTCGCCTCCCACAATTGTCGTGGCTAAATAAACATTTAAGCAAATAAACGGTTTTGACAATCGAGCTGAGAGTTGACAACATTCATACAATACTAAACATTCGTACACAATCAATACATCCCTGCTTATTGCACCAGAGATATGTATTTTAAACAGTTTACAACATAACACAATGATAACCTCTTGAGAAGTTGGCTGCAATGTTGACCATCAATATGTTCACCACCTAATGCGTCGGCATCGATTTGGGAGAGGGCCCCCGATATGATGGATGTGAGAGTATACGTTGGTCTCCCCCAATACAGAAATGCCAAGTACAATTACACAAAGGACATGTATTTACCACTTATCATGATACGAGGGAATGCTTTTCAAGTTTTTAATACTACTTAATTTTGGTGCATTTTTTGGAGATATTTTAAATACAAAAAGTATCTAAAGAAGTTCCTGCGGTGGATTTTGATTAAAAATCGGTACATTTATTTTTTATTGAAACTACGGTTTGGCGTAAAAAAATTAAGAATGTGAGATACTTGCCTCTAGTAGTCCACAGTTTACGTGTCATAAGATTTAGGACGTTCAAATTAATTTATTGTTCGACAGCATTGCATAACCACGTTATATGTAGGGTGCAGCCACGTTGTCGTGTTCTGTGAAGTCAAACGTGACAGTGCCAAAAACACATCTACATAAATCAACAAGGAAACAGCTTAAATTCTTCAATTTGTTTCAAGCTCTCGAGCAATAGGAGGCGCTGCTTCATTGATAAAAGCGCCATACGCTAGGCGACACTGCATGTGTCTCACGTCACACATCAGTGGTCTTGTCGGTGTTAAACAAGAAGTCTTCTTGGAGTCAAAACTGCGACGTTATCGCATAACTATGGCCATGGGTAAGCTTTATTCATCAAACGAGTTATTATATATTCCTAGAGGACGTTGAGAATTTACTGACGAGGTTATTTTGTTGTAACAGGCACGTAACGTAACGTAACGTAACGTAAACTAGAAGGATATTTTATTTAGAACATTTCTTTCGATTAGTGAACAAGTGAAAGTCGCACAAGGTCGTGACTGTGTAATTGTAATGTCGTTGTTGCGTGGTATTACGAAAAAGCATATATAATTTTAACCTTTACAACTTTAACCTATTAGAACGCAATAGTCGTAAACAGCCGGCGGTGATGTAGTCCGTAGCCGGCCAACTCATGTTTCAAAATAGTAAATTGAGATTCACTACTTCCATCTGGTGATCAAGCAATACATTAAATTCGACACGGGCACTTGAGGGAATAATGGGTATGTACGACTCTTCTTTTCATGGTTGTTGTTTGCTCTTTCAGACCTTTCAGCAACCATTTGTCCGGCATTGCAAATTTTCTCCGCGCATCTTTTTCAAACAACATACAACATATACATACTATGTGTAAGGGCCGTAGCCAGTTTTTTTTGGAGTGGTGGGGATTCGTATTTGACATGAATGTCGCAGAAGGCCAAAAGTAAAAAAAAATAGTTGACCCTTAAAACCTATATTTGGACAAAAAAAATTGCGTCTCTGTGTGACGCAGTTATTAAGATATGAAGGAAACGGGATTTCACAGCCATCTTTAAAAGATATGTTTTTAAGTGTGTGATGTAAGTACATGCCACGCTACATGAATTTATCATAAAATGCACAATTTGTTTCATATTTGTTGTAGTATGTGCCAAGAAAAAAAAATATTTTGATCATAGTGATTGTCACGCGCAGGGTCAATGAGGTTATCGGTATCATCCTTAATCATAGATGTTTTGTCTTCGGAGACATTTTACAGTTTCGCCGTCTTTGTTCTTCTTCAACTTGATCTTGTCATCAAATAGCCTCACTACCTTGTACCTTAAGTCACATGCTAATGTCACGCATAATGTCACGCATATTATGGCACATGGTCATTTTATTAAAATGTTTGCATTAATGTATGTGGTGTCGAGTAAACTCGTATATGTTATAATGAGCAGTATCGAGAATAAACGTCAACCTCTGAACGCTCTAAGTAGCATTCTACTTTTGTTTCCATGTTGCTGTATTTGTTGACGATGCATATGTGCCTTTGTTGTAGCGTTCATTGCCGTGAAGATTGAGAGAGCTGTTGACACGGCATATCAGAACGAGTTCATGAAGGGTTTGCATCAAATGCATTAGAACGTTGCAGAGAGGTGACGTCCACATCCAGTGTCATCGTATCGTCCTCGAGGCCGGAAGTGATTACTTCAAAGCAATGTTCAGGTGTGGTCTTGAAGAAAGCACGTCAGCCACAGTCCAGCTGACAATGGAACCGGAGATACTGACCAGCATCGTCGACTATTTGTACACCGGTGAGATTGAGCTCACTGTCGACAACGTGGAGAGCTTGGTCAAGGCAGGCGACCTCTTACAGCTGGGTTGCTTGAAAGTTAGTTGTGCAGATTTCATGGCGTCGCACGTCGAGCTGCGCAACTGTTTCGAATTCTACAGATTTGCCTTATTGTATCGGTTCGACCAGAAGATAACCAAGCAATTCGTATATGCCGCGTTCAAGACTGTCGCACTTATTGCGGAATTCAAAGAGTTATCCTGCGGATACCACCTCGAGTTTATCAAAGATGATGACGTCAATGTTGATGACGAGGACATTGTCTTCGATGCCGCGCTAGGTTGGGTCCGACATGATCTTGACAAGAGGAAGTCGTCCTTGCAGATGATTCTTGAACACATCCGCCTGCCATATTGTACAAGCAACTATCTGTTGCACATGAAGGGCACATACGACCTGTTGACCCCCAAGTGCTTTGAATATCTGCACGAGGCAATGTCGTTCCAGTTAGACACTGTGCACCAACATGAGTTCAGTAGTTGCCGCACGGTGCCACGCACCAAATTCCGAATGAAGTCTTGTCTCCTGGCGGTTGGTGGGCGTGCATCTTTGGCGGACAAAGGCCTAGAGGAATGTTACAACTGCCGGTACTATAAGGAAGACACCAGTAGCTGGGAATCGCTGACGGAGCTGCCACGATCGGTCGGCTCGATGTACAGTGTATGTTTCGTGAACGGAGGCATGCTACTGACAGGCGGGCAGAATCGGTCTGCAATGAACACATGCTGGTTGTATTACATAACATGGCCACAAAGAAGTGGGAGACGATGCCACCACTTATTACTGCTCGTTTTTACCACTGCAGTATTTCGCTGGATGACTCTGTATACATGGTGGGAGGGGAGGTTGCTGGAGAAAGAGTGCTGGCATCTGTTGAGTGTTTGAATGTTAAGAGGAAACAGTGGTTGTCCCGGCCCGAGTTGCCACAGGCGGTGACTGTCCCGGCGGTTGTCACGTACAACAACAAGATCTTTGTTTTTGGTGGCCGAGATGCTGAGGACGAGGACTTGTGTTGCACACAGGTGTTTGATACGACACGGGGCCAGTGGAGCACTCTGTCAGACATGCCTAAAGTGTGCAGCATTGGCGCTGCTGTCGCACTAAACGACAGTATTTATGTGGTAGGAGGCTACCAACGCACATGTTTGAAATATGACCCGACCTCGGACAGTTGGACAAAGCTGAATAAGCCACGGCAATGCCCCAGCAGTCGTGTGGCACGGCTCCATATTGGTTGTATGGGGCAATGGTTCTGAGGATGAAACACCTGGCATTAAGCAATATGATCCCCTGACAGATACCTGGTCTTACTGTATCATAGCTCCACTAAAGAAGAAGCTGTCATACCACTGCATGTTTGATGTTGACCTCTATGGTGTGTGACAGTTTACACTTCCGGGTCTATGGGTGATGTTGTGAACTGCCACACATAAGATGAGAAGAGATGATTGTAACGAAAACAGTTTAGTAGTTGACTAAATTAATTAATATTTGTATGATATGAGCATAGTGATACTATAACCAATGCAGAATCCACATATGCATGTGATATTAAATTATGTTTGCACCATGCTGTAGAATCTAAAAATATTGCTAGAAAAAATAATAAATAAGATTCCATCACTAGAATAAACGAATTGAACACATTATCTACATATTGTGTAAATGCTATGAATAATGCGTGAATATGTTTAAAAACAAGGTTGATACATATCTCAAAAGGTCGGGTTACACATAAATGAATAAATGTTGGACTCGATAAGCCAATGGCTTTCTTGTCTACTTGCCATCTGGTCCTTTGCCTTGGAAGCCAAACTTGTATTGTTACTAGCCGACTTCACGAAGGCTCCATATTCGGCTAAGCAAGACAAAAACCGGTCAAACCCCAGTGTCCGCTACTTGGTATATGTGACGTTTGGTACGTGGGGTCGTGAACTTTTGGTCTGACCCCAGAGTCCACTACGAGATAGATGCGACACGTGGTACAAGTGATCGTGAAATTGCGGTCTGAACTCAGAGTCCGGTACATGGTAGATGTACCGGACTCTGTAATAAGTGTGCTAGCTGTAATAAGTGTGCTAATGTTAAAATAAATAGTTAAAGTTGGTGTATGTTGTGCACCCAATTACAGGACTCCTTTGATACTCTGTCTTTGACACATTCGTAAAACCATCCACCATCCATTATTCTCGCTTTACACAGACACCGTGAGACGGCGCCACAATCACAATGCCTCGTTTGAGAACCTGTACGCAAACGTAGCGATTTGCCCGCCCTGGTGGATCGAGGATTTGTCCGAAGCACAACCCCCGTGCTAGGGGGTCCAGAGAAGGGTCTGTCGGAATGTTTTACTGTGCTTGAAATTGTGCATTCTGGGGCGGGGGCGTCCATTCACCCCCAGGACCACGCCTAGTTGCAAACCGCTTATTTGTCCCAGGAGCATCCTCACGAGTCGGTGGCTGCTGAGTACATCAGTATCCCTGGCATATCTTCGAAATATTATAGCGGGTATTAATGTTGTCACTTGCTGCTTTAACTAATAACATTACGAGAATGTAGAACTTACGCCTACACACGGGAACTTAACTGACAAACATTTAATTAAATTCCTCTTTTGAGGTTGCGCTAGTTCCCAGAAATCAGAACCACGACCGACCAAGACAGTATGGGACGAAGAAGAATTTATTCGGCGTACTTCTATACATTGTGGATGATACTTGCCAGGGGTAGAGTAACACTGCTACCATCCCAGGCTCACGAGGATGACAGGGGTAGAATAATGCTGCTACCACCCCATGCACGCGAGGATGCCTGTTTTCTCACTTCACATATTCATATTAGTGAGCTTGCCGGCAAATCCATTTGTGCAGGTTTATAAAAGCAACAAAGTCATAACATAGGATATTATTCATGGGACACACCATCACGTACTGCCCTTTTAAACATCATAAATGATATAATTTATGTTTGATTCATGCAATAAACTAAGAACCATTTCTGTTCTATGATAATTCATTTGCTCTGATGTGTGTTTACGAACCGAACCTGATATATGGATGCGATTCGTTGTCGCTAACGCAAGCTGTAGAACATCTACACAAAATTGCTGCGGAAAACCCTAAACGTGTCAAGGCGCAATCACATGACCAACCAAGAACTGTACGGCTCCCTCCCACGGCCACCACCATCGCGAGACAACGGCGTCTTCGTTTGGCAGGTCACATGTTGCGTCATGACGAAGCAGCGAACAAAGTCCTGCTCTGGAAGCCCGATGGCCCTCGGAGAAGAGGTCGAGCAACAACAACTCTGCAAAACATGAATATTCATCTGATAAAATATGCCAATATATTTCTGAAGTTTCCCATTGGCATTGCTAACAATTGTGTTTGTTTCAGCAGGGAATATTGTGTTCGGGAAAAACGTAACTTGCTTCGGTGTTATGAATGGCGAATGAACGACATTTCACATCCTGGTACTTTGAACATAATACATAAAACAGATTGCAACTCGCTTAAACCGTGTGCAGTTACTGAACTACCAAACTCCACATGCTAGCGTGGTAAAATTAAAATGTTGTGATGTATAACATTTAAGAAGCATGATAGATTGGAAAATACGATACTGAAGGGATTAGTGGCATGGAAAAGAAACACACGCAGCAGGACACAATGTGGTGGTGGGGGGGGCATTCAATACATTGCCAGTACACCATCTTTGAGACGAATTCAACCTTTTTAGGCTATGCTTTCTGTGTCCAGCACACGTTACGCACGCAACGCATTTGGGGTATACAATCACACTTATTATTAGGTAAATAAGGCTACTTTCTGACATATCAAAACACGTTTTTTCAATAAATGGTGGCTACTGGGAGGTGCATGTAGCTGCACACAATAGGAGCTTCAGTCAATATTCCGCTTACTACTGAACAATGCGTGATATATTTATCGTCAAAGGGTATGTATTTGGATTTAATCCATCCACCTTCTGTCCACGAATAGGGTGTATGCTTCAATCCACTCAACTTGAAAAATGTATCGTTTTGACATTGATTCTAAAACTTGTCTAGGGCGGTGGAAGGGGGTTGAATTAGACAATTTCTCAAGGACTGTGTTGAATGCCGCCCCTCGGGATGGGGGGAGGAAGATATAATATAATAAGACTAATAACAATACATTTCTATTGCGCCTATGTCCTCAGGAAACTCGCAATAAACCAGAATCAATAAGCATCATTACGAACTGGGACACGCAACGTACATCACCAGAACAAGGTACCACCGAAGATTTAATGTGGAAATGCAAATTTCGATTTCGTAAAAGGATTTGGACAGCGACGTCTTGGACAGAATATGGAAGTTTGAGAATAATACAAAGGTCGTGCAGAAACCAGTGGTGATACGAGGATGTGTACAAGTCACCAAGGCTTGGGAAAGAACGTTGTACTGTGTGAGTCAATAAAAACGTTACGTATATTTAAACGTATTTGTCTGTTCAAGGGGCCGTGTTTTCTTCTCAGGCAGATAAGGGATTATATCAAACCATGGATGTAAGACTCTACACGAAGTTGGTTTCACGGGAGGGAGGTTACCAATTGTCTCATTTAGAGTCGTACGTTGATGTAGGTTTCACTAAACATCGTTTTCATAACGGTGCTGACTTCGAAACCATGCAGTTTTGTGTTATGCACGGCTTCGGAATCGATTTGAGATAGGACCCCCAATATGTTGGATGTGAGAGGAATATACCAAGTACAACTACACAAAAGGACATGTATCTACCACCTATCATGATATGAGGGAAGCATAGACGAAAATTTTGCGCTGCGGGCTTCGTGCCGCGGCCGCAACGTGAGAGTGGCAGGGATATGTGTCCCCCTCCCGGAGAACGTTTTTCAAGTTGTTAACATAACTACTTAATTCTGGTGCCTTTTTGTAGATATATAAAATACTTAGAATATCTAAAAAAAAGTTTGGGCGGTGGATTTTGATTCGAAATTGGTAGAAAAAGTGTTATTGAATCTACGATTTGGCGGGAGAAAAAAATTAAGAAAAAGCTTGAATTTCACAGTTAATGTGAGATACTTGCTTCCAATATTCCACAGTTTCCGACAAATGTGTCAATATATTGATGTCGATATACGTGTCATAAGATTGATGACGTTCAAATTAATTTATTATTCGACAGCATTGAATAATCACGTTATATATAGGGTGCAGCCATGCTGTCGTGTTCGGTGTAGTCAAACGTGACAGTGCCAAAACACATCTACATAAATAAACAAGGAAACAGCTTCAATTCTGCAATTCAACAAGCTTTTTTCTTCAACCGAGTTACTATCTTTTCCTAGAGGATGTTGATAATTTACTGACGAGGTTATTTTGTTGTAACAGCACATCGGGTACAACGTAAACTAAAATGATCTTTTATTTAGAACATTTCTTTCGATTTAGCTAGTCTGTATAGGATTAATGAACGTCGCACAAGGTAGTGACTGTGTAACTGTAATATCGTTGCTGCGAGGTATTGCGGACAAGCATATATCAATTTAACCTGTACAACTTGATGCCGTCGCAGCAGGTGCCTTAACCCATTAGAACTAATGCTTCTTTGTGTCGAGAGGACACAAGGCAGCATTAGTTAAGGAGCAGTGTAGGTTGGACATGAGAAAGTATTCTTTCTCACAGAGGGTGATAAATGAATGGAACAAACTGCCAAATGATTGTGTTAATGCTAGTAGTGTGAATATGTTTCAAAATAGAACTGACAAATATCTGATAAGGGCGGGCTACATATAGATGAGACAATTGTTGGACTCTCGATAAGCCTGTGGCTTCCTTGTCCACTTGCCATCTGGAACTTGTTGTTTGGGATGGCAATCTTGTTAAATCTTCAAACTCAATTCGGCCGTAAACAGCTGGTGGTGCTGTAGTCCGTAGCCGGCCAACTCGTAGCAGGGGTCGGGAGTATGGGAATTGTAGGAGGATGGCGATCAACACACAAGTATAGATGGTGTGCATGGAGGAGGGAGTAGGCATTGTAGACATTGAGTTAGACATTATGGTTGTAGATATTGACCATTAAGTAATACGTATCAAAGGATCGTGGACAAATAAATATATAGTATATATTGAGTTAGCATTGGCAGGATATGTAATGTTTAGGAAGAATAGACGATAGAGAAGGGGAGGTGGAGTATATATATATATATATATATATATATATATATATATATATATATATATATATATATATATATATATATATATATATATATATATTCAAGAATATATCCAAGCATATGAAATAACAATGAAAAGTGAAGCAGATTGTGAGGAAGCAATTTGGTGTAGCGTAGCTACCAAAAACTCAACATTAACAATATGAGTAGTTTATCGTCGTCCAAACATACGACAAGAGGAAGGTGTAAAACTACAGAAAACTGTAAGTGAGAATGTGTTCTAATGGGTAATTTTACAATGGAAATCATCAATGAATTAGTTGACGATGTTAAAGTACACGAACCTTTGGGTTCCAGTGATCTTAACCAGATCCGTTTTAATAAAAAAGTAAAAACAGGGAACACGTACAAAAACAAAGAAATAGGAACTTCGACAAAGGCAAATATAAAGATATGAGAACATATCTAGCGAATATAGTTTGAAATAACTTGCTGTTGAACGAGACAGCAACACAATGATGGACTTGTTTAAAAGATGAGGTTGAGGGCACTGCTGACATATGTGTTTCATTAAGAAAACAAGGGAAAAGGTCAGGGAAGGATCACCTGTCCAAAGAGTGTATTAGACAAATTGCTCACAAACAGATGCTGTGGAGAGGGGTATATAAACACAATCGAAATGTAAAAGACTATACAAACTACAAAGACGCAATTAACCTAGTTACGTTTGAAATTAGACAATCCAAAATAACCTTTGATTGGATTACATCAAAACTGCTTAATGAAATTGTTGTAACTCCTGAAATGATAGCAAAGAAAATTAAAAAGATAAAAAATAATAAATCTCCTGGAGTTGATGGGATACTACCACAACTGCTTAAGGAGATTGTTGAACAAATTAGTACACCACTTACAAAAGTGTTTAACTTGTCACCAGAAGAAGGAATAGTTCCTTTAGAATGGAAGGAAGCAAACTTTACAGCGCTATTTAAGAATGGATCGAGGAACAAAACTACAGACCAGTGAGTTTAACATCAGTTGTATGCAAATTACTATAAAATTAATTAGAGACCTCATTATGGAAATCCGTGTAAAACATAAGTTAATAAAAAGGCCTACATCTCAACAAAGGTTCCTAAAAGCAAGGTCATGTCTAACCAATCTCTGATGTTTTTTTGTAGAAAATTACAAAGTGGTTAGACAGTTACTCACCAATGGATGTTAACTACTTAGATTTTCAGAAAGCTTTCGATAACGTGTCACATCAAAGAGTGTTACTTAAATAATAAGTTCATGGTATAGGTAATGAAGTAATCAACTGGACAGAAAGGTGGTTTACCCACAGAAGACAGAGTAACAATACATTCCAAATGGAAATATGCTTGAGTGGGGTACCATAGGGATCAGTATTAGGACCTATTCTATTTTTAATTATGTATATATGATTTGCAAGATGACATATCTAGCAAAGTACTGACATTTGCAAAAGTATTTAGATAGGTTAAAATGATACAGATAAACAAAGTTTACATGATGATCTAGATAAAGTGGTTAAATTGTCAGAAAAGTGGCAAATGTTATTCAATTTGGGGAGTGTAAATGTATACAAGTAGAACAAGGAAACATGGACGAAGAATATGAAATCGTCGACTATATGTACTCCTGTGAGATTGAGCAGATTTTATAGCGTCGCAAGTCGAACTGCACAACTTTGTCGAATTCTACAGATTTGCCTTATTGTGTCCGCTCGACCAGCTGCAGAAGGTAGCTAACCAATTCGTATTTGCCGAGTTCAAGACTGTCGCATTTATTGCGAAATTCAAAGAGTTAACCTGTCAAGAACTAACCCAATTCATCAAACACTACGTCAATGTTGCAGATTCCGTGCTAAATTGGATTCGATATGACCTTGACAACAGAAAGTCACTCTTAGAGACGATCCTTGAACACGTCCGCCTGCCATATTGTATGAGCTGCTGCCTGCTGCATATGATGGACACATATGACTTGTTCACACCCACGTGCTATAAATACATAATCGAAGCAACCCTGTGCACCAGCATGCCGCACAGTGCCACGCACCTACCGCTGACTGGCGTGCGGTGAACAAATGCTTGCTCTATGACTTGGCCACAAAGAAGTGGGAGGCGGTGCTACCACTTACCACTGCACGGTATCACCACAACAGCGTTCCGATGGGAGACTGCATCTATGTGGTGGGAGGGAAGGATTTCAAGGACACAATGTTCGCATCTGTTGAGTCTCTGAATGGTAAGAGGAAACAGTTGTTATCCCTGCCCAAAATTCCACAGGCGGTGTTGTTGTGTGCCCCCGCGGTTGTCGCGTACAGCAGAAGGGTCATTGTTTTGGTGGCCGATATGCGGAGAACAAGGATATGCCAGTGGGGCAGTCTGTCAAGACCTGCCGGAAGTACGTAATATTGGTGCTGCTGTTACACTGAACGACTTCATTTATGTCGTGGGAGGCTTCGAACGCACATGTCTGAAATATGACCCGACCTCGGACAATTGGACAAAGCTGAGTCAACTACACGCCAGATTCAAGGCAATGCCCCAGCAGTCGTGTGGCACGGCTGTGTACTGGTGGCAGGGTGGCGACTGCTCTCTTGATGAATTACCTAGCATTGAGCGATATGATCCCCTGACAGGCACCTGGTCTTGCTGTAGCATAGCTCCATTTACGAAGCTATCATGCCACTGCATGTTTAATGTTGACCATGATCGTCCGCATTTGCCCCCCCCTGGATGTGGAATTTTTTCGGACGTATATTCTTGAGCTCAATGTATATGTTAACTTTACACACACGCGCACGAACGCACGCACGCACGCACGCACACACACAATATATATATATATATATATATATATATATATATATATATATATATATATATATATATATATATATATATATATTATTTCTTGCCCCTCCCTGGAAAAATTCCTGCGGACGCCCCTGATGTTGACTTCTCTGGTGTGTGACTGGATCTATGTGTAAACGGCAACTTCTATTATAAAATCTCGAAGAGACGGCACTAATTAAGAAAGTCCAGTAGTTGTTTAAATTAGTTAATATTTGTATGTGCTGCTTAAGAAAAAAGCAGACATACGCAGAATCCACATAAGGTTCTTATATTAAATTATGGTTGCATCACGCTGTAGAATTTTCGTCAAATCATACAATTTACTGTCGAGAAAATCAACACGGAGATGCTCCTCGCCAGATGTTACCAACAATAAGAATTTACTGACAAGCCCACGTACTGCCCGCCAGCCACTAGCATGTAAGACTCTGACTAACATTACTGTTGTAGTCCTCGAATACCACAATTTCCCAGTTCAACGCTAAAAAAATTGCTAGAAAAAATAACTAGTGGGATTCCATCACTAGCAATTCACCAGCACAGAAGAACGGAACACATCATCTACATATTGTTTAAACGCTAGCAGCGTCAATATATTAAAAAACAGGGTTGACACATTTTCATTTCCAGTTTAAAATTAAAATACATTGCAATAAAAAATCACAAAAGGAATGTCACCACTAGCACTTCTTTCCTGTTAACCCTGAATTAAAACAATGATCTGTCCCCTTGTTCGCTGAGTTTACGAAGGCTCTGACCCCAGAATCCGCTATGCGGTAGATGCGAAATGAGGTACAAGGGTCGCGAAATTGCGGTCTGAACCCAGTGTCTAGTAAATGATAGATGGGACATGGGGTACGAAGATTCACGAAACTGTACACAGTATCTCTTGTGTGGTACATGCAACAGGGGGTATGACATCGTTTTGTGTAACTTGCCAAATGTCGTAGCTGCAATAAATGCTTTTAGGTGGGGTCTTCCTCCTGCAAGCAACCACCAAAGGGTGAGAAAATGAGCTTGGAATAGAATGACGCGAAAGATGAAAAAGGTGTGAAATGTTTAGGTGCAGTTTTTTGCCGTTAGCAAGATATGAATGGTAATAAAAAGGGCATTTCTTTTTAGGGAACGACGCCAAGGCAAAACACAGTGTCAAATGTTCCCTTGGGGTTTCTTAACTACATAATCACCAATGCCAGCAGTGAGAAAAGGGGCATTCGCTTAATGGAATGAAGGTATGGATGAAACCGGTGGGTTTCTTGAGAAGAGTCGTTACAGAATCACAACGTTGTTTGGCATTGACAAACAATTTAATACTACCAAGAAAAGCACAATTAGGTTTATTCCCGCAGTGAATATAACAAACGCAAAAAAGCCATGGGTTCGAACAACACAGCGCCGACACTACTTTACGATAGCACAGGACTAATACGAATCTACAATGTGATCTTGGTCAAAGGTTATCCAATGAAACACTTGGTTTCGGTATAACTAAAAAAACCTATACAATGTGTACATTCGTTGTTCATTATCCGATTACATATTAATAAGGAACATAGCATTATTACACTTATTTTCTAATCAATGCCTTAGATGTCATCACTTACTGTCCTTTCCAGTCAGATTATTTAGGTCGGTCGTCTTCCAGATCCTTGCAAAAAGTGAGCCCTCTTGATATGCTTGTCAAGACATATTGGTGTATGGTGGAGAGAGACACAGTTAACCAGTTAATCTTCGTTATTCTGACCGGGGGGTTCCTTCTCATTGCCACCACTCATGCGCATGAAGGCTTAGTACCTTGCTTCGCCGATGTCGGAGGCACTGAAACTGCTTGCGATCAAGCAGACACAAGGCGGTGACAGCGGGAATGTCGACAAGCCCATAAAGAATGGCGAGGACTTCAGTATGGATTAGAATGTTTCCGGAGGAAACGCTACTTTGTAATCAAGCTGTCGGGTGAGGGTGTCGGCCTCCTCGACTAGACCTCGGAGGAAATTTTGTACTGTTTATTTATACTGTTTGCAGCAGTTAGACCTTCGTTGGTCGACATCGCATTTACCACCATGTGATATGTGATATTGTTCTTCTTCCTATGATTGTCCCGCAGTGCGACTTCTTCCATTTTTCAATGAGGATATGGGAAAACTCGTCCCTGAACGCTCCGTGTTTTTGGAGCTACGTCTCACTCAACCGCTGGACCTGGTCAGGTCCGATCGATGATGATAAATGTGTGATGATGCCCTGAACGATGTAATTTTCAATCGGAATCTGATCTAGGGTGAGAGGTACTTGTCGAGTACCAATCTGATCTAGGGTGAGAGGTACTTGTTGAGTACCAATCTGATCTAGGGTGAGAGGTACTTGTCGAGTACCAATCTGATCTAGGGTGAGAGGTACTTGTCGAGTACCAATCTGATCTAGGGTGAGAGGTACTTGTTGAGTACCAATCTGATCTAGGGTGAGAGGTACTTGTCGAGTACCAATCTGATCTAGGGTGAGAGGTACTTGTTGAGTACCAATCTGATCTAGGGTGAGAGGTACTTGTTGAGTACCAATCTGATGTAGGGTGAGAGGTACTTGTCGAGTACCAATCTGATCTAGAATGAGAGGTACTTGTCGAGTACCAATCTGATCTAGGGTGAGAGGTACTTGTTGAGTACCAATCTGATCTAGGGTGAGAGGTACTTGTTGAGTACCAATCTGATCTAGGGTGAGAGGTACTTGTCGAGTACCAATCTGATCTAGGGTGAGAGGTAATTGTCGAGTACCAATCTGATCTAGGGTGAGAGGTACTTGTTGAGTACCAAGTGGATATGTTCACCACGATCGGAACACAACTTCAGAAAACGATCCCTGACCATGATTGCATTGCGTTGATTTGCTGTGTTGCAGCACGTTTCATGCACGAAGATGCCGCAAACAATCAATGTTTTTATCCGTTGTGGTATTCCATTAAATGGATGCCTCTTTTCGAAACATTCGGGGTTGTTGGCAGGGGGAAGCCCCCACCTCAAATTCCTGGCATTGGACATGCCATACTCAGAGGACCCCACGGGAACATTTGACGTCATTTTTATCCTTTGTATCATTCCACTAAATAAGCGTCATTCCATTAAATACGTGCCCTATTTATCACTCATTGGGGATTGCTATCAGCGGGAAGCCCACACGTAAAATTGCTGACATTGGTCACTCCATTCTCAGGGAACCCCACGGCAGCATTGGTCACTCCATTCTCAGGGAACCCCACGGCAGCATTGGTCACTCCATTCTCAGGGAACCCCACGGCAGCATTGGTCACTCCATTCTCAGGGAACCCCACGGCAGCATTGGTCACTCCATTCTCAGGGAACCCCACGGCAGCATTGGTCACTCCATTCTCAGGGAACCCCACGGCAGCATTGGTCACTCCATTCTCAGGGAACCCCACGGCAGCATTGGTCACTCCATTCTCAGGGAACCCCACGGCAGCATTGGTCACTCCATTCTCAGGGAACCCCACGGCAGCATTGGTCACTCCATTCTCAGGGAACCCCACGGCAGCATTGGTCACTCCATTCTCAGGGAACCCCACGGCAGCATTGGTCACTCCATTCTCAGGGAACCCCACGGCAGCATTGGTCACTCCATTCTCAGGGAACCCCACGGCAGCATTGGTCACTCCATTCTCAGGGAACCCCACGGCAGCATTTGATACTGTATTTTGTCCAAGCTTGTTAACAAATGCATGTCAACGCATTTGAATGCAAATGCAAATGTTTCGCTTGATGCAAATGCAGATGCCATTTTCAAGGAACGCATTCAAATGGAAATGTTTGGGAGTCGCATTCAAATGCAAATGTAAATGTTTTGGTTACGGCTGCATGAATTTGAAATAATTTCATATGTTTTGTTTATTTGGAGAAACAAACAATGTAATGTATACAAACACATTATTAATTTATTTAATAAGTACAGTAGTACATTATTGTAACCACTAAGTCCCACTACATACCAGTCCCATTACATGAACATGTCTGCAGAGTCAGACACTGAGTTATACAGTTCCAGGGCTGCAGAGGTGGAGAAAATGGCAGGGAGGAATAGACAATTGACAGTTTACTAGGAAATGGCTAATCAAATGGCTAAAGAAAGGCTAATTATTCAGGTAGGCCAGAATGGAAGGGAAACATAAGGTTTTAGACTATCCACTGGTGGGATCACTGGTAAGATAATCTGGTGGATAATTACATATGCCACTATTTACTCTCTCTGGTTGTAAATATTTAGGACTACCATTGCTAATATTTACTCCCCCTAACGAGCTGCCACCCCAACCCACCCCAACAGTGCCAACACAACACAAAGGAGTCATTGGTCTGTGTTGTTTCATTGAACAGGTAATCTCTGAAGCCATCAACTTATAGACCAGTTGGTCTTTTCATGTTGTATGAATAACAGCTCAGCCATTGACCAGTTGACCGTTGACCTACATAGCACTTATTCAAAGAGCAAGTTGTGAAAGTGGATTCACAGGTCAGACAATGAATTCATAATCTGTTGAGGATACTGCCCAATACTAAGCACTTTTTCAATGGCATGTTGCGAACTTGTGAAAGTGAACCTAACAATAATAATTATTCAAAGAATTACGCATGCATTTGAAAGAGAATTTGATTGTGCATTTGACATTTGTTTGGGTCGCATTCAAAGACAAATGCAAATGTTTAAGGTACACATTCAAATGCAAATGCATTTACAATTTCATGGAGGCATTTGAATGCGAATTCAAATGTTCAACATTCAAATGCGCATTCAAATGCATTTGTGTTTGTTAACAAGCCTGATTTAGCCTTGGCTTCATCCCCATTAATAAATGTACTTTTGTGTCCCTTCGATGGGTGATTTGGGGGGTAACCCCCAGCCCTGCCTAGTTCTAGGCACCTTATGATGTGATACTGCACATTATCAAATGGTATGGAAAGTTGAGCATGAAGGCAAATTGTCAAAATGGTTTCCTGTGATGTCGGGAGTGAGGCAAGAATGTGTGATGTCATGGTTTTTGTTTGTATTGGTGATAAACTGCATTACGCGGAGAAGAACTAGAAGGAAAAGAGGAATTAATTGGGGATTAGATACGATGGAGGACCTAGATTGTTTAGACGATTTAGCTATGTTATCAACACCAAGAAGACACTTACAAAAGAAGACAAACGAGCTAGAAGTGCATGTAAAGAGAACTGGATTATACATACACACAGCCAAAACGAAAGTGATGAAGATCAAGACTGATGATAACCAACCAATTGTAATAGGCATAGACGATGTAGACACTGTTGATAGTTTCACTTATCTAGGCTCAGTTCTGGATGCAGACAAAGGGTCAACAGCAGATATAAGTGCACGCCTAACGAAAGCGTTGCAGCCTATTTTAAACTGAGGAAAGTGTGGACATCAAGCCAATACAGAAGGAAAACGAAACTCCGAATCTTCAAGAGCAATGTGATGTCGGTTCTAATATACGGAGCAGAATGCTGGAAAGTAAACCAAAATGATGGACAAAGGTTCAATACATTTCACAATAGATGTTTGCGTCGAATGTTACGTATATTCTGGCCAAGAACAGCTACAAATGAAAAACTGTATGTAGAAATAAGCAGAATAACAAACATCATCAAGGCTAGACGATGGAGTTTTATTGGTCATATCCTTCGGTTTGAGAATACAAATGACTGCCGTATAGTGATGAATTGGACACCTGTGGGAAAGAGACCGATCGGAAGACCAAAAGAGATGTGGCGGCGAAAGGTGGAAAAAGAGCGAGATGCGTTTGGGTGGACATCATGTGCAAAGAGGGCGGCTGACAGGGCGGAATGGCGGACTCTTGTACATGCCCTATGCGACATATGGCGCCCAAGGGATCCGTAAACGGTAAGTAATGGAAAGTTTTGATTTCAGGAGATTTGGTTACCAAAATTAGGAAATGTTATTAAATGTTTACCAACAATTAGCATACGTAGATCCCCGAAAGGTGCACATGATAAGTATTAAATTCATGCTCGACTGCCCACAGAAGTCTATTTATACAATATTTTCTTGGAACAGGCCACAATACATCCCGCACTCTCCCCAGTGGCGCGTGCTTCCACGACACTCTTATTGTGTCAAACAAACATTACACTAATATATATATAGCTGTTCTCGTGAGTTTTTCTAATTTTGTCTTTGTATACATGACAAATGAACAAGGTACCCCTGGTGTGCGCCCCTGTCCAAAATAGTACATAACTGTCAGTTGTACGCTAGGCGTCACCACACATTTCACGTCCCACTTCAGTGATCTTGCAGTTGTCAAACCGGAAGTCTAACTCGAGTTGACGCTTCGAAGTTGTCGCATAACTATGGCCAGCTATGATGGTAATCTTTATTGGAAGAGGACACCGTTGTTACATCCTGTGATGCAGCAAGGTATGGTACAAGGGAAACTAAAATGACTCTTATTTAGAACATTACTTTCGGATTATTTAGCCTCTTGGACTAGTCAAAGTAGAATACCCGGGTAGGCTAGTGACTGCCTGACTTCTATATCGCTACTCCATAACCAAGTCCAATGTGTTACAGTTAAGCAACACTAAGAGTGTTGGTCACACAGGTGTTTTAACGCATTAGCAATAATGTCAGCCGTATGTCTACTAGTGCCCTGCGCGGGCCGGGCTTTGGGTCCAAGCAGGGCCGGGCCTCTACATAATTTCGCGGGCCAAGCCGGGCCTGGGCCTACATACTGCGGGCCCGGGCCGGGCCTGGGCTGAAAACAATTTAAACACAACGGGCTTGGGCCGGGCCTGGGCCTAGGGTGAGCGGGCCGGGCCGGGCCTGGGCTGGGCCTGGACATAATAAAAATATTCATAAATATTCATAGAAAACACCGATTATAACTTTATATTTTTAAATAAAAACTGATTATAAATTGTAATTCCGGTTAATGAATGCTTAAAATTATTTCTTTAGTATTATATTGTTGCAAATCGAGACCTTGCATGGAATCTAATGGCCCCCATAAGTTCACTTGGCTGGAAGTAGCCAGCCCCAAATGTTTACTTTAGAAATATTTGCAGATGCAATCAAGCCATGATTAACCATCAACTTATCACCCTTTGACCCTACCAGTGGACATTCTATTGTCTAGGTCTTCCCTCCAAACATTGCCCACCTGAATGACCTGCCCACTGCCAAGTGCTGACAAGGCCACTAGTGCACTACCCAGTACCCAACCCAGTTGGTAATTGGTATTTCTCCCCAGTCTTAATTCATTCACACTTGTACTAATTCACACATGTCTGAACCTGTCTGTCTCAGGCTAGTGACTGCAGGCCTGCTGGAAATGCCACTGGGTGTCAGTGCCAGTGGGTAACATATTGAAATATCATATTAAATTATGATAACTTAGTTGAGCTAATTCAATTAACAATATAAATTGGGGTTATGGCTTGCATATGGGTTAAGTCAGGGTTAGATAAACAAATCTCCTACCCTAACCATAAGCCAATACGTTAAAGCCAAATATAACAAATGTTATCATATTTAATAGTAATGACACTAAGAAGTTTTTCTTTATTTTTCTTCAAGATATTCGTAAGGTTGAAGAAGCTGGATTTTTAGAATTCATCCAGCACACTATGGAACATCAGCATAAGAGTAGTACTCCTCTAAGAGCTAAGGATATTATGCCCCATCCGATATATGTATATATGTTTTTTTTATTTAATAAAACAATGAGTCTGTTTTACAGTTTATTTGTTTTTCGTCTTTGTTATAAGATTATAGGTTTCTCTAAACTTAGCGGGCCGCGGGCTTGCGGGCCGCGGGCTTACCCATCTTTGGCCCGCGGGTATGGGCCGGGCCTGGGCCTGAAACTTGCGGGCCGGGCCGGGCCTGGGCCAAACATTCACGGTCTGGGTCGGGCCTGGGCCTAAATTCTAGTTTGCGGGCCTGGGCCGGGCCGGGCTTGAAAAATTATTGCGGGCCTGGGCCGGGCCTGGACTCTAACTGCTAATTGCGGGCCGGGCTTGGGATCAAATTCTAGGCCCGCGCAGGGCACTAATGTCTACACCCGACAGTGCAGTATTCGGGCGGTCTAGTCACGTTTCACAAAAGCAAATAGAGATACACCTAGGTCCATCTAGCGGTCACGAAAAACACTAAATTCACTACTGGCACCAAAGGGAATAATGGGTATTTAAGAAATTTCTTTTCATGGTTCTCTGATTAGCAATGATATAACATTTCAATTAACTTTTATTTTTCTTGCATTAAACACATTTTCTTAGCATAATGTTTTAAAAAAATATAGCAACATAGGTGGTAGCAATATGTAGAAATATAAATGGTAACATTCAAATAATTACACTACTTACATAGGAGACAATGACATGTGAGATGCGTCTTCAAAATATATATGTGTCAAGCCATGGCATCAAGTATGACAGGGCATTATTTACAGTCAGAGACCCACGTGCTGTCTAATTCTCAATTTAGAGAACCCGGGCTCTTGCTGCCTTTTCCAATTTTTTTTTTTAAATTTTGTTCACCCCACTTTGCTACAGTTCACTCAGCTGTATAAATGAGTCATTGTCTTCAGACAGAGGTGGATATGTGAATAGTCTTCACGATGTAATTACAATGTGGCTGAGTGCTTCCCAGAGAAGTCGAGGTGGCATTGGAATGAACGGTCTGCCAGGGGGTGAAGTGTGAAGCGGTGTGATAAGTCCCAAGGACTGGATACCGCGCTATATAAGAACGTGCCTTTTTACCAGTGGACACCATTGCACAAATGTTAGCATCAAACACAATACGTCAGGGACTACATCTATGCATTGCACCAATATGGGCATTATGCCAAATTCGGACCATTGCAGGCATGTCTTTAATTAAAACGGTCGGCAAATTATTGTAAAGGAAATGGTGGTGTTAAATTGGATAACCGTTGTTCCGTATACTAAAGTTGACATTGTGTCAGCAAATGCATTTTCAACAATGAGCTAATGGTTGCATTGTACAGTTCATATATGGCCGTCAAGCCAACGTTGGCACTGTGAAGGCTAATGCACGGTAGACATACCTGCATTGGACTAACCTATCATTACATTGGCTAAGATGTTGTCAGTATACCATTATTGGCCAAATGTGTTTGTTGTTGTTGTTGTTGTTGTTGTTGCCTGTGCCACAGTCAGTATTATAACATCAAGCCAATGTTGGCATAATGTCAACTAACCCTTGGTTGGCAGGTCAACATCGGGCCATTGTAGGCAAGGCATCGACTAACCTACGCTCGACTTGCTGCTGCTACCCCAATGCCGGTGTTAGATCGGACAAACGGTGTTTGGTAGGCATGCCAACGTTGGACCAATGACGGCATTGTTTTTTCAAAACTGTGGTTTGAAGGTTAGGTCAAGATTAGGTCATTGCAAGCAATGGATCCAGTCATACACGAAAGGCATGACAACATTGGACCAACGTTGCCTAACCCACAGTCAATGTACCACTGTTGGAGAGATGCTGTCTAACCAACAGACCAGACCGCATGTCACTGTTGGTGCAGAATGCTAACGTTGCAAACATTTTGTTTACGTCGGCCTGACGTGGCATCTTTGGTCTCGTGTTCCCAGGAGATTTCACATATGTTCGTAGAAACAAGTCTTTTCTCAGTCTTTGACCCGCAAATATGCATCTTCTCTCAGCGCTGAAATATAATAGTAAATTGATATAATAGTATAATGACAACCGCAAGATCAATAAAGTGTGACGTGAGATATGGGTAAATAACATAAATACAGACTGTGCATAATTGTCCCCACAAAAAATTAATTATTACACAATATATATATATATATATATATATATATATATATATATATATATATATATATATATATATATATATATATATATATATATATATATATATATATATATATATATATATGATGTTGCTGTTGTCAAACAGGAAGTTTTACTCCAGTTGACACTTCGAAGTTGTCGCGTAGCTATGGCCATGGATATGTTTTATTTCCTGAAAGAGTCATCATCTCTTCCAGTAGGATGTTTTGTTGCCACAGGCAGCACACCGTGGTACCATGTAAACTAAATGGACCTCTTATTTAGAATATTCCTTTCGAGTGATCTAGCCTTGATATGACTAGTGAAAGCCGCGCAAGGTAGTGAATGTGCAGCTGTAATATCGCTGCTGCGAGGTATTACTTTTAACATATATATCACTTTTACACTTAAAATGTATTGCCATCACAGGTGATTTAACCCATCATCACTAATGTTTCGACAAAGTAAATTGAAATACTCTTGGCACATCTTAAGGTCAGGCGATACATTAAATTCACCACAAATCCTTGAGGGAATAATAGGTATTTCGGAAAATTCGTTTGATGGTTGTTGTTTATTTTTTTATTGAATTTAAAAAAAAAATGTTGGCTCGAAATCGGCAGATCATAATATTCTGCCGTGGCATCGAAATAAGCGACATGAGACAACAGAAATAAAAAAATATTTATTGTTCAAAAACAGCGTTCTATGCAAAGTGTGGCTGTAAACGTATTTCCGTGACAGAGAAAAAAGAGATTTACGTCAATAGACAAGGAAACAACTTCAACTCTTCCATTTGTTTCCAAACCTATTTTGTTATGCAATTAATGAAATGACCTGCAATTAAACGGAGGCGCTGCTTTACGAATAAACGTGTAATACGCTAGGCGTCACTACATGTCCCATGTCACACTTCAGTGGTGATGCTGGTGTCAAACGGGAAGTCATACTCTAGTTGAAGTCATAGTCATGGGTAAGTCTTATTCTCTAAATTAGTCGTCATCTTTCCGCTGTGATGTTGACAGTTTACTGACGAGTTAGTTTTCTCGTAATATACAGTATGTATTCATAAGCTAAAATTGCTCTTACTTAGAACATTACTTTCGTTTTATCTAGCCTCTTGGACTAGTCGTAATCGCATAGGTTAGTGATTGGTGAATGTAATATCGATGTTCCATGGTCAAGACCAATGTGTTGTAGTTAAGCCACTTGAAGAGTGCAACAGTCACACAGATTCTTTATACCTATTAGCGCTCAAGTTGACCGCGTGTCTATAGCCGACAGTGGTGTATTCGTGTGGACCCGTGTATTACGTGGGCAGTCAATTTATGTTTCACAACAATAGAGATACACGTAGGTCCATGCAGCGACCACGTAAAACAGTAAATTTACTACACGTACCAATGGGAACAATGGGTATTTCAGACACTTCTTTCATGGTTGTTTGAGGATTAGTTAACGTCGCATAAGGTAGTAATTGTGTAGCTCTAATTTCGCTGCTGCAAGACGTTACGGTTAAGCATAAAATTATAAACCTTAACATTTACAACTTGTTGTCACATGGTTTAACCCATCATCACTCATGTTTCACCAAAGTAAATTGAGATACACTATCCCCATCTGGCGATCAAGCAATACACTAAATTCACCATACATGCTTGAGGGAGTATTTTCGAAAGTTCTTTTCATGAATGTTGTTATTTGGTTCTCAAAATTGCGGTTTGGTGGTAGACGTTGGCTAGAAATTGGTAGATCGTGCGATTGAACAAAATGTGTCATTTCCACTGGCAACCTGGGAACTAGAATCAATATTCGACAATTTCCGACGTTTGTGATATGTGTATACAGTGACATTTTAAAACGCGTCATGATAACAACGTTCTATGCATGGTACGTCTATGAACGTGTTGCCGTTTTCGGTGAAGTCAAGCGTGTCTGAGCTAAGAAAAAAATTGCATTTACATAAGTAGACAAGGAAATAGCTTCAATTCTTCCATTTGTTTCCAAAGCTCTTCTGCTGTCGAATTAACAAAATAACTTGCAATCAACAGGAGGCGTTGCTTTACTAGTAAACGTGTAATGCACTAGGCGTCACTACATGTCCTATGTCACGCTTCAGTTGTGTTGCCTCTGTCAAAGGGGTGTCATATTCTAGTCGAAGTTATTTCGCCGTTCGATGGTTCAGTCCAATATGCTTCCGTTAAGCCACATTAAGATTGACACAGTCACACATGTGTTTTAACCCATTAGCACTCAAATCGGCCGTATGTATTCGGGTGGACGCATGTACTATATGGGCGGCCTATTCATGTTTCACAAAGTAAATAGAGATACACGTAGGTCCGTCTAGTGATCACAAAAACACTAAATTCACTACAGGTACCGGCGGGAATAATGGGTATTTCAGATATTTATTTTCATGGTTCTCTGATTGGCAATGATATAATTTTTTAGTTGACTTTTAATTGTCTTGCATTAAACAGGTTTTCTGAGCAAAATGTTTTAGCAATTATGCATACAACAGTGGTAGTTAGTGGTACCAATATTTAGTTATTTGAATTATCACATTCAAATAACTATAATAGTAGCACAGCAGACAATGACATGTGAGTTGCAGCATCACAATGTATGTGTATCAAGCCCAGTATGACAGGGCATCATCTATATTCTAATTGGAGACTACCCTAGTCAGACACACGTGCTGTCTAATTCTGCCCCCATTGCTGCCAGTTCCTGGCTAGGGCTTTTTTGAAACCTTTGTACTAATGATTAGGGGTCCTAATAGACACACTTTCAATGGAATGACAAGATAACATTTTCCATAAAAGGTGCGCGCGCATATACACACGCACGCACTCAGCTGTATAAATGAATACTTGGCTCAATACAAGGGCGGATATGTGAACGAATGGTCTTCGCGCAGTAATTGCAGTGTGGCAGAATGCTTCCCAGACATGTTGTCGGTGATTGAATATGTCTGCCAAGGGGTGAAGGCTAAAGGGACCTGAGCAGCCCCAAGGACCACGATATATAAGAAAGTACATTGACCTATTGTTGGTGAAGAATGCTTACATCGATCCGACGTTGGCAAGTGTGCCGGTTGGTCAACAGGTCTTAAAGCTGAACACCATCACAATGGTCTGCGAGACTATTGTGTCGCTGCAGGTCGGACCAGCTAACTGTATCTTTGTAATGTGTATTATTTCAATTGGAATATAACGCGTGACTGTGTTGTGCCAACATGGCATCTGCCCGATAGATTGTCAAATTCCGAGTAAATTACTGGGGGTTTATATATTTTGAATCTATCCTAAATTATATGTCCAACTTTATATTAGCGGTGTTATTAAAATATACTAGTGTAATAGAAACATAATTTATCACCAAAAATTAATAATATCACTATAAACTGACATGAACGTTATGAAGAATTGCGAAAATGGCCTACTACAGTTGTCATGGCTGAATACATGTTTAAACAAAGTAACGATTTTGACAAATTGTGCACATTCTGTATTTGTTTTATTTATACATAGATATGTTTGGTCCACTTGACAATCGAACAGACATTTGGCAACATTCACACAATACTAAAAAATCACATATGTAGATACAGGAACCTATCACACAATCATAAAATCCTGCTTATGTTGCGACACTGTTACAACACGTTCCCGCGGAGAGGCCGCCAGACACCCCCCCGTAACCTGTAGTTACACCCTCGTGTGTGCCATTCTCCAAAATAGTAGATAATTGTCAGTCAGTCAAATGGAGCTATGTTTTATGCTGTAGTCGAAGATGAACCGTAATAAAACTGTGTTATACGCATTGATCTCAACGTCCACACTCTCCACAGTTCATGTGAACAGTGAGAGCCTCTTCAGACGTTGGCTGCTATGTTGACAATCAACACATTCGCCACCTAATTTATTGGCTTCGGAATCGATTTATGACCCATATGTTGGATGTGAGAGGAATATACCAAGTACAACTACACAAAAGGACATGTATCTACCACCTATCATGATATGAGGGAGGCATAGACGAAAATTTGGCGCTGCCGGCTTCGTGCCGCGGCCGTGTGGCAGTGGGAGGGATCTGTCCCACTCCCGGAGAACGTTTTTAAAGTTTTTAACGTTATTATTTAATTCTGGTGCCTTTTATGTAGATATTTAAAATACAAAGAATATCTAAAGAAATTTCGGCTGTGGATTTTGATTCGAAAGTGATAACAAAAAGTGTTATTTAATCTACGATTTGGCGGGAGAAAAAAATTACGAAAAAGCTTGAATTTCAGAGTTAATGTGAGATACTTGCTTCCAATATTCCACAGTTTCCGACAAATGTGTCAATATATTGATGTCGATATACGTGTCATAAGATTGAGGATGTTCAAATTAATTTATTGTTCAACAGTATTGAATAATCACGTTATATATAGGGTGCAGCCATGTTATCGTGTGCGGTGAAGTCAAACGTGACAGTGCCAAAACACACCTACATAACAAGGAAAGAGCTTCAATTATTCAATTCAAAAAACGTTATTCATCAAACGAGTTATTATATTTTCCTAGAGGATGTTGATAATTTACTGACGAGGTTATTTTGTTGTAACAGCACATCGGGTACAACGTAAACAAAAAGGATCTCTTATTCAGAATATTTCTTTCGATTTAGTTAGCCTGAATAGGATTAATGAACATAGCACAAGGTAGTGCATATGGATGGTGATCAACACCCAAGTACAGAAGATGGGTATGGAGAGGGAAGTAGGCATTGTAGACATGTGGTTAAACGTCTTCATCTGACCGGGAAGGGTGCTGCAGTTCTTGGGTGTGAGTTTGTCAGGGTTGTCGACGAGGGCACATGTACCGTAAATTACTTAAACTAGATGCGAAGGGGAATTCACAAAGAAATCTCAGAGGAGTACAAATACAGATCCAAAGAAATGTGCACCAATAATTTCGGAAAATAAACATAATTTTGTATGCATGTCAAAAAGGTTAGACATCATGGTAGTAGATATTGACGCTCAAATAATAGATATGACAAGGTCATAGATAAATAAATATATAGTAGAAGATGAGTTAGCATTGACAGGCTATATAATGTTTAGGAAGGAGAGGCAAGATAGAAGGGGAGGTGGAGTATTTTTTATATATTTAAGAATTTGTCCAAGCATATGAAATAGCACTGAAATGTGAAGCAGATTGTGAGGAAGCAATTTCGTGTAACATCAATTAATAAATACACCTCAACATGGATTCTTAAGTAAAAACAAAGTTTTTTTTTCTATTATGTTTTTTTGAGGATATTACAAAGTAAGTAGATGATTGATCACCAGTGGATGTTGTCTACTTATATTTCCAGAAAGCTTTCGATAAAGTGTCACATTAAAGAGAGTGACTTAAACTAAAAGCACATGAAATAGGTAATGAAGTAATCAACTGGACAGAAACGTGGCTTACACACAGAAGGCGAAAAGTAATAGTAGATGATGAGATTTCAAATTGGGTACCACAGGGATCAGTATTAGTATACTAGTTGTAGAATATGTGTGTGTGCGTGTGCGTGTGCGTGTGTGTGTGCGTGTGTGTGTGTGTGTGATTTGAAAGCCGACATATCTAGCAAAGTAGTGGAATTTGCAGATGACACAAAGTATTTAGAAATGATACAAAAAGTTTAAAAGATGATCTAGATAAACGGTTAAATGATCAGAAAAATTACAAGTGTTATTCAAGTTTGGGAAGTGTAAATGCAAACAAATAGAACATTGAAACAATGGGCGAAGAATATAAAATGGGGAATGATGTACTAGGTAGAACCACACAAGAAAAGACATAGGAGTAACATTTAGTGCTGACATGACAGTTTCAGTGTAATGTGGGATTGCTGATTCAGAAAGTAATAAAATTCTAATATTAGTTAGGAATACTGTTCTCGGGCTAATTAGGAGAACATGTAAGGAGAAACAGCTAATTGTTAATTGTTAGACCATATTTGGAATAATGTATACAATCATGGGGCCATAACGTAAAAAGGACGTAGATAAGCTAGAAAGAACACAATGAAGAGAAACTAAATGTATATAATGAAGAGCAACTAAATGTGTATGTGTGTGTTTGTGTGTGTGTGTGTATATATATATATATATATATATATATATATATATATGATTCCAGAATCGAGGACCTCAAGTTTCAAGTAGTTATACTCCAAACAGCCCAATATTGAGCTAACGCAGGAGTTTGGACCAACGGCTTTTAGTTTCTCTTCCGAAAGACACGGTCAAAGTGGGGCGAACGAAATCGCCCAAACTTCGAAATGGCGGAGGTGGAATCGAACCACCGTCCTCTCGATCGACAGGCGGGTGCTCTAACCATTAGACCACCGCTCCCCAATGCTATCAAGGCCGCTTAGAGTGTGGTTTGACGGCTCTAGAGACCAGGAGATTAAGAAGAAACCAAATGGAAGGGTTTAAAATAGTGAATGATTATGAGGATATTGAAAGGAATACGTTCTTCAAATTTAAAGAAGGAAATAGAATCACACGACACAAAGTAGCATTAGCTAAGGAACAGTGTATGTTGGTTGGACATGAGAAAGTACACATTCTCACAAACGGTGATATATGAATGGAACAAACTGTCAATTGATTGCGTTAATGCTAGTAGTGTGAATATATTTAAAAAATAAATTGCCATATATCTGATAAGGGTTGAGCATATATAAATGATAAAATTATTGGATTCTCGATAAGCCAATGGCTTCCTTGTCCACTTGCCATCTGGTACGTGTAGTTTGCGATGATAATCTTCTTGCATCTTGTTAAAAACTCATGTTTCAACATAGTAAAGTGAGATTCACTATGTCCACCTGGCGATGAAGCAATACGTTAAATTTAACATGGGTACTTGAAGGAATAATTGGTATGGGTACTTGAAGGAATAATTGGTATGGGTACTTGAAGGAATAATTGGTATGGGTACTTGAAGGAATGCATCAGCCTTGTTTTTTTATGATTGTTGTTTCTTCTTTCAGGTCTATTTATAGGTGGCGAGCTAAATTTTCTCCGAGCATGTTTTTCATACAACATACGCATACTATGTGTAAAGACCGTAGCCGTGGGGGGTCCGTCTTTAACATGAATGTCGCAACAGGCCAAAAAGTAAAAAGTAGTTTAACCCTAAAACCTATATTTTGACACCAACATTGCGTCTCTGTGTGACGCAGTTATTAAGATATGGAAGAAATGGGTTTTCACAGCAATAAAAAAAAAATTATGTGTATGATCTAAGTGTGCATTTATCATGAAATGCAATTTTGTTACCTAATTACTGTATGAGTGCGCCGAGATAAAACGGTCTGCCTTCTTCGAATTTGATCATAGTGATTGCATTGTTACGCGCAAATTCAATGACGTTATCAATAGCCTCCTTAGACATAGCTGTTTTGTCTTTGAAGGCAATTGACCGGTTCGCGGTTTTATCCTTTTTCAGATTGATTTTTTCATCAAATAGCTTCACGACCTTGTATTTAAGTCACATTTTAATGTCGCATGACAGCAGTCGTCAGGCAAATTATGATACATGACAATTTTACTAAAACGTTTTCAAAGATATGTGTGGTGCAGCGGAAACTCATATAGGTTATGATGGGCGATTATGAGAATGAACGCCAACCAATCAATGTCAACCTGTATATATATATATATATATATATATATATATATATATATATATATATATATATATATATATATATATATATATATATATATATATATATATATATATATATATATATATATATATATATATATATATATTTAGGTACCTTTCTTCTTGTTTTTATGTTGCATACTGCTATATTGTTGATGATGTATATGTGCCTTTGTTGTAGCATCCACTACCGTGAAGATCGAGAGAGTTGTTGACAAGACATACCAGAATGAGTTCATGAAGGGTTTGCATAAAATGCGCCAGAACGAGCAGTACACGGATGTGACGTTGCTATCAGGTGACGTCCACATCCGGTGTCATCGTATCGTCCTCGATGCCGCAAGTGATTACTTCAAAGCAATGTTCAGGTGTGGTCTTCAAGAAAGCACATCAGCCACTATCCAGCTGACAATGGAACCGGAGATACTGACCAGCATCGTCGACTATATGTACACCTGTCAGATTGAGCTGACTGTCGACAACGTGGAGAGCTTGGTCAAGGCAGGCGACCTCTTACAGCTGGGTTGCTTGAAAGCTAGGTGTGCAGATTTCATGGCGTTGCAAGTCGAACTGCACAACTGTATAGAATTTTACAGATTTGCCTTATTGTACCGGCTCGACCAGCTGCAGAAGGTAACTAAGCAATTCGTCTTTGCTGAGTTCAAGACTGTCGCACTTACTCCGGAATTCAAAGAGTTAACCTGCCGAGAACTTATTGAGATCATCAAAGATGACGACGTCAATGTTGAATACGAGGATGTTGTCTTCGATGCCGTGCTATATTGGGTTCGACATGACCTTGACAACAGGAAGTCGTCTTTGCAGATGATTCTCGAACATGTCCGCCTGCCATATTGTACGAGCAACTATCTGTGCCACATAAAGGAAGCGTATGATCTGTTGACAACGAAGTCCTTTGAATATGTACACGAGGCAATGGCGTTCCAAGCAGAACCGGCGCGTCAACATCAGATATTTAGTTGCCGCACAGTGCCACGCAACAACTTCCGAATGAAATCTTGCCTCCTGACAGTTGGGGTTATGAGCTATGCGAGCCACTGTCTGTACTATAAAGACGACACCAATACTTGGGAGTCGCTGACGGAGCTGCCAGAGTCGGTCGGCAGTTTGTACAACGTATGTCGCGTGGACAGAGGAGTGCTGCTGACTGGTGTCAGAAGAAGCCAGTATGATTCCGCCAACTGCTGGCTCTTTGACTTGGCCACAAAGAAATGGGAAGATATTCCGCACCTTCCCCATATACAACCCTCTCACCGCATTGTCTCGCTGCGCAATTGCGTCTATGTTGTGGACGGATTTTCTCGTATGAGAAATGTATTGCGTTTTGACCTGAAGACGAAACAAACCTGTTTCGAGCCCGACATGCCACAGGCAGTGAATGATCCCATGGTTGTCACGTACAATAACAAGATCTTCGTAATTGGTGGCCAAAATGAATATAAGGAAGCCTTATGTTGCGCACAGGTGTTTGATACGACACGGCGCCAGTGGAGCACTCTGACAGACATGCCTGACGTTTGTGAAAACGGTTCTGCTGTCACACTGAACGGCTGTATTTATGTGGTAGGAGGCTTCAATCGGACATGTCTGAAATATGACCCGACCTCGGACAATTGGACAAAGCTAAATCAGCCACGTCAGAGCCATGGCAATGCCCCAGCAGTCGTGTGGCGCGGGTCCATACTGGTGGGAGGGGGCGAATGTTTTGAGGAGGAAACACCTGGCATTGAACAATATGATCCCCTGACAGACACCTGGTCTTGCTGTAGCATAGCTCCATTTAAGGAGAAGCTATCACGCCGCTGCATGATCAATGTTGATCTCTATGGTGTGTGACGGTTTACACATCTGGGTATGTGTATGAACGGCAACTTCTATTATGCGCAGAACAAGGACCTATGTTGCACACAAGTGTTTGATACGACACTGGGCCAGTGGAGCACTCTGTCAGATATGCCTGAAGTGTGGAGCTACGGAGCTGCTGTCACACTGAACGGCTGTATTTATGTGGTAGGAGGCTACAATCGCACATGTCTGAAATATGATCCGACGTTGGACAATTGGACAAACCTGAATCGACCAAGCCAGGGCCACGGCAATGCCCCGGCAATTGTATGGCACGGCTCCATATTGGTGGCAGGGGGCGAATGTTTTGAGGAGGAAACACCTGGCATTGAACAATATGATCCCCTGACAGACATCTGGTCTTACTGTAGCATAGCTCCACTAAATGAGAAGCTATCATGCCACGGTTTGTTCAATGTTGACCTCTATGTTATGTGACGGTTTACACATCCGGGTCTACGTGTGACGTTGTGACCAGTCCCTTGTAGTGTACACATCACGAAGAGATGATTGTAACAAAGAAAGTTTAGTAGTTGATTAACATTAATTAATATTTGATATGAGTATAGTGATAGTATGTCGTATGCAGACAAATCCTTCAATTTGTTTTCGAGAAAATCTAGACGTGAGATGCTCCTCGTCAGATGTTTCCAAAAGTAAGAATATTTTGTCAACATACGCTGTGGTTCCTTCCGTCACTGATACGCCCACAAACTGTCCACCAGCCACCAAACATGTAGGACTCCGAACAGCATTAGTGTTGAGGTCATCGACTATACCGCCAATCTCCAGATCAGGACTACACATTGTTGCGAGAAAAAAACACAAAAGGGATGTCATAACTAACACTTCTTTCGTGTGACTTGGACCCGTAAATGAAACAATGATCTGTGCCCAGTGGCGACATGAATTAACCAGATCAGTGGTGCCATTTGTCGGTACCAGTCACACCATGCGTGTTTGGCCAGACACTCACTGTTCACCGAGTTCAAGAAGGCGCCATAGTCTTTTAACTTGCCAACTTCATGTCGTACTGCAATCAATGTGTCAATGTTAAAATAAACTCTTAAAATGGTATGCACCACATTACAGGACTATTTCGACAGTCTCTGACATATTAGTTAAACCATCCAACATCAATGTTGATCTCTATGGTGTGTGACGGTTTACACATCTGAGTATGTGTGTGAACGGCAACTTCTATTGTACGCATCACAAAGTGATGACAGTGTCGACGAAAGTCCAGTAGTTGATTACATTAATTAGTATTTGCACATGCTGTATACCAAAATAACATGATGAGTCGAGCTACTCGCCTACATACAAAGACACGCCGACATACACATAATCCACATATGCTTGTCACATTGAATGATGTTTGCAGCATGATGTAGAGTTTTCGTCACATTCTACAATTTGCTGTTCTGATGTTCCTCGTCAGATGTAACCAAAAACAAGAATATTTGTTCTACATACGCGGTGGATCCTTCTGTCACTGATACGCCTACGTGCTGCCCGTCAACCACCAACAGACATGTAAACATCTGACAAACATTACTGTTGTATTTCTCGAATTCCCAATTAAAAACTAAAAAAATCCAAAAAAACTTTGCCTGCAATATTATTGATAAGCACACCCACAACTATGTTAATCCTGTTTGAAATGTGCTCTTTGTCAAAACTGTAACTATCGCAAAACATTGATGCGCCTATCTGTGATTCTGATATAGTACTAACAAAATCCATGTCACCGACAAATATTCGACACTGCAAAAATACCGATGTTACTGGTGGAATAAGGGGGTCATGAAATTGCTGTCTGGCCCCGAAGTCCGCCACGTGGTACATGTTAAAAGAAATGGTTAAAACCATTGTTTGCTTTGCACACAATTAGAAGATAGAGTTTCTGACACATCCACTAATCTCGGTTTAACCAACCACCGCGTGGTGGCGCCACAATCATAATGCCTCGCTTCAGTATCTGGGAACAAGTTTAGCGCATCTTTACACTCATTAGACAGTTTCAGCCGTTTCTCGCTATCGAAGTATTTCAATACTTAACATATAGTCAATACATTCAACTTGTGTTACACGCAACCGAATGTGGCAACAGCATGAAGCAGTGAACTTGCCCGTTAAGGGCCAGTGTGAGGGGATGGCAGGAGGTGAAGGTGGGAGGTTGGGAGGTGGGATTGCAAGTATACATCTTCTCGATAGACTATCATCTTTCGAGTGAATTACTGGATGTTTACACAAAATGTGCATACATCCTGTTTTATATGTCCAACATTACTTCAACTCTAAAATAAAATAGTGTAACTGTAATGTAATAATAATTGTGAAAATAACCACGTATAATATATATATATATATATATATATATATATATATATATATATATATATATATATATATATATATATATATATATATATATATATATATATATATATATATATATAATTGTACGTGGCTATTTTCACGTGACTATATATATATATATATATATATATATATAAATTGTACTCGAAATATAGTATATCGAGAAGATGTATACCTGCAGTCCCACTTCTCAACCTCCCACCTTATATATATATATATATATATATATATATATATATATATATAGATCAAGTTGTAAATGATATAAATACAGAATGTGCATATTTATCCACTCAAAACGTTCAATTATTGCACAATTATTATTATTATATATATATATATATATATATATATATATATATATATATAATTTTGCAATAATGTATATATATACATGCATACATACATCAATGTTGATTTATCTGGTATGTGACGGTTGACAAATATGGGTGTATGTGTGGCATTGTGAAGTGAACAATCACTTGTTTTATGCACATCAGGACGAGACGACTGAAAGGAAGAATGTTTAGTAGTCGATTAAGTCAATTAATATTTGCATAATATGAGTATCGTTATATCATGACCTATGCATAATCCACATATACTTGTGACGTTAAATTATGTTTGCACTATGCCGTGGAGTTTCGTGAAATCCTACAATTTGTTTTTGAAAAAATTAACACCTGTCCAAAAAAAGGAATATCTTGTCAACATACGTAGGAGGTCCTTCGGACCGGGCCACGTGTTGCCCGCCAGCCACCAGACGTACGACATGGGGTATGTAAAACTTCATTTCGTAGCTGCAATAAATGTGACAATGTTAAAAGAAAATGTTGTGCACCCAATTATAGGAATATGTTGAAACAGTTTCTGACGCATTCGTAAAACCATGCACTAATCTCGCTTTACACAGACACCGCGAAATGGCGCCACAATCACAATGCCTCGTGTCAGAATTTGGTCGTAAATGTAACGCATTGCCACACCCCCGCCCCCTTGGTGGAGTTAGGATTGTACCAAAGTGCCCCTATGCTATCTCGGAACGATCTACTGTGCTTGAAATGGTGCATTATGGCTCGCGAGGATGCCAGGGGTAGAGTAATACTGCTACCACCCTGGCTCGCGATGATGCCAGGGGTAGAGTAATACTGCTACCACCCTGGCTCGCGAGGATGCCAGGGGTAGAGTAACACTGCTACCACCCTGGCTCGCGAGGATGCCAGGGGTAGAGTAATACTGCTACCACCCCAGGCTCACGAGGATGCCAGGGGTAGAGTAAAACTGCTACCACCCCAGGCTCACGAGGATGCCAGGGGTAGAGTAACACTGCTACCACCCCAGGCTCACGAGGATGCCAGGGGTAGAGTAATACTGCTACCACCCCAGGCTCACGAGGATGCCAGGGGTAGAGTAATACTACTACCACCCCAGGCTCACGAGAATGCTAGGGGTAGAGTAATACTACTACCACCCCAGGCTCACGAGGATGCCAGGGGTAGAGTAATACTACTACCACCCCAGACTCACGAGGATGCCAGGGGTAGAGTAATACTGCTACCACCCCAGGCTCGCGAGGATGCCAGGGGTAGAGTAAAACTGCTACCACCCCAGGCTCGCGAGGATGCCAGGGGTAGAGTAATACTGCTACCACCCCAGGCTCACGAGGATGCCAGGGGTAGAGTAATATTACTACCACCCCAGGCTCACGAGAATGCTAGGGGTAGAGTAATACTACTACCACCCCAGGCTCACGAGGATGCCAGGGGTAGAGTAATACTACTACCACCCCAGACTCACGAGGATGCCAGGGGTAGAGTAATACTACTACCACCCCAGGCTCGCGAGGATGCCAGGGGTAGAGTAATACTACTAACACCCCAGGCTCGCGAGGATGCCAGGGGTAGAGTAATACTGCTACCACCCCAGGCTCATGAGTATGCCAGGGGTAGAGTAATACTACTACCACCCCAGGCTCACGAGGATGCCAGGGGTAGAGTAATAATACTGCCACCCCAGGCTCACGAGGATGTCAGGGGTAGAGTAATACTACTAACACCCCAGGCTCGTGAGGATGCCAGGGGTAGAGTAATACTACTACCACCCCAGGCTCACGAGGATGCCAGGGGTAGAGTAATACTACTAACACCCCAGGCTCGTGAGGATGCCAGGGGTAGAGTAATACTGCTACCACCCCAGGCTCGTGAGGATGCCAGGGGTAGAGTAATACTACTACCACCCCAGGCTCACGAGGATGCCAGGGGTAGAGTAATACTAC
Organism: Lamellibrachia satsuma; assembly: GCA_033239005.1. Lineage (NCBI taxonomy): Eukaryota > Metazoa > Annelida > Polychaeta > Sabellida > Siboglinidae > Lamellibrachia > Lamellibrachia satsuma. The sequence goes on from BSQZ01000053.1 coordinate 3,752,850, forward strand.
TACCACCCCAGGTTCACGAGGATGCCAGGGGTAGAGTAATACTACTAACACCCCAGGCTCACGAGGATGCCAGGGGTAGAGTAATACTACTACCACCCCAGGCTCGCGAGGATGCCAGGGGTAGAGTACTACTACTAACACCCCAGGCTCACGAGGATGCCAGGGGTAGATAAATACTGCTACCACCCTGGCTCACGAGGATGCCAGGGGTAGAGTAATACTACTACCACCCCAGGCTCGCGAAGATGCCAGGGGTAGAGTAATACTGTTACCACCCCAGGCTCACGAGGATGCCAGGGTTAGAGTAATACTACTACCACCCCAGACTCGCGAGGATGTCAGGGAGCAAAGAAATGTTATAACTACCGCTTAGGATGAAACTCTTGACTGTTGTCTTATTTATTCATTCTTCCATTCATACTGATTGATATTGGTGGGTCTGCCGGCGAATCCATTTTCTAAAAGCAATAAAGTCATATCGTTAATGGGACAGAGGAACACGTGCTGCACTTTTCAATATCATAATTGACAATAAAATGTTTGATTCATGCAATCACTTCTGATTTCAGAAATGTTCTGTAATAATTAATTTGCTGTGTGTCTACGAACCGAACCTAATATATAGAGGCGATCCATTGTCGCAAGCACAAACTATAGAAAGTGACCGTGGTGGAACTTACACAATAATGCTTCGGAAAACCAATCACATAGCCAACCTAGAACTGTAAGGCTTCTCCCACGGATCACCAACATCGCGAGACAAAGGCGTCTTCGTCTCGCAGGTCATGCGATGCGTCATAATGACGTAACCAACAAAGTCCTACTCTAAACACCCGAAGGCCCTCGGAGAAGACGTCGACCAACAAAAACTTAAATTACAGAAAGGTACTGAATGCAGCTACGAGTGAAATTAGATAATCTAAAAGAAGCTATGAGCACAAATTAACATGTAGCATAAAAAGTGACCTCAAGATGTTGTATGCATATATCAGGAGTAAACAAAACATACGAGACATTGTTGGACCACTGGGATACAGTGCTGGAAATTTAACATCATGATGTTTTTTAATGGTGGAAGACCTAAATGGATACCTCAGTTCAATGTTTACCAGAGAGGATATTAGTTCATTACCAGTTCCAGATGCAAAATTCCAGGAGGCTAAATCAGACTATTTAGAGCAGTTAAGTGTAACTCCAGAAATGATAGCTAAGAAAATAAAGGCAACGAAGGATAATAAATAATTTGGATTGGATAGAATTCCTCAAAAAGTATTAATGGAAACAGTAGAAAAAATTAGTAATAGTTTTCAACTTTAAAAAAATATTTGCCATCCAAGCCAAAGGCCCAGATAGCAAGTGGACAAGGAAGCCATTGGCTTATCGAGAATCCAACAATGTTCATCTACATGTAACCCGCCCTCGTGAGATATGTGTCAACCCTGTTTTTAAACATATTCACGCTGCTAGCAGTTACACAATCCGTAGACAATTTGTTTCATTCATTTACTGTCCTCTGCGAGAACGAGTACTTTCTGATGTCCAGTCTACACTGAACCTTTACTAATAAGACCTCATGTCCTCTACTTCTGCTATTTTTCTTGAGTGAGAAAAACATATTTCTATCAATATTTTCATACCCATTCAAGTTCTTAAAAATTCAATCTGATCTCCTCTTAACCTCCTTGTCTCTAAATTTGTTAAACCACATTCTTTCCGGCGTTCTTCATAACTAAGGTCTCTCAGTTCTTGAATAATGTTAGTTGCTCTCCTCTGTATGCATTCAAACGTATCTATATGCTTCTTACGATATGGCCTTCACGCTTGTAAACAGTATTCTAAATGAAGTGAACTATGAACTAAATGAACTATTGCTTTATACATAGGTATAATTATCATTTTTTTCTTTGTATGTTATGTTTCTCCTAATCAACCCAAGAATTTACATTTTGAAGCTGCAATACCACACTGCTCTAAAACTTTCATATCAGCGCTTATTATTGTCCATGCCAGAAATGCCACACGCGGCGAATTCACCCACGGTTGTCAAATACAGGAAAAAGTGGTATTTGTGCGCATAAAGGTGTTTGATACGACATGGAGCCAATGGAGCACTCTGTCAGACACGCCTGAAGTGTGCAGCGTCGGTGCTGCGGTCACACTGACTGATTTTATTTATGTGGTGGGAGGCCACAATTGCAGGTGTTTGAAATATGATCCGGCGTTGGACTATTGGACAAAGCTGAATCGACCAAGCAAAGGCCACAGCAATGCCCAAGCAGTCGTGTGGCGCGACTCTATACAGGTGGTAGGGGGTGAAGGTGCCAAGGCAGAATCATCTGTCATTGAACAAAACAATCATCTCGGATATGCTTAATACCACATCAAAATATGATTTTGTTCGATCTACAGTCTTAAAGCACACATGTATGTAAACATTGTGTTAGCATACACTATGCATACTATCGGTTAGTATGCCAATGTTGATCCGATGTTGCGACAGTTTGGACCGACCCATCTTCAGTACATCGGCTGAACACCATGGCACAAATGTTGGCATTAAACAGAATAAGCCATATATGAATTACGATTTTCTTCAACCACAACTATTTTGATTACGTACTCAACGTTTCGACTGCCATTGGCAGGGTTCAGGAATTCTGGGACGGCTAGTTCTTCCTCTGCTCGCCAGGTATCTCGACAACCAGATTTAACAAGATTTAACAAGCCTACCATCCGAAACAACAAGTTCCAGATGGCAAGTGGACAATGAAGCCATTGGCTTATCGAGATTCCAACAATTTTATCATCTATGTGTAGCCCGCCTTTATCAGATATCTGTCAATTCTATTGTTAAACATATTCTCACTACTACCATTAACACAATCATTTGGCAGTTTGTTCCATTCATTTATCACCCTCTGTGAGAAAGAGTACTTTCTCATGTCCAACCTACACTGTTCCTTAACTAATGCTGCTGTGTGTCCTCTGGTTCTACTGCCTTCTTTAAGTTTGAAGAACATAATATTATTCCTATCAACATCCTCATAACCGTTCACTATTTTAAGAACTTATATTTGGTCTCCTCTTAGTCTCCTGGACTCTAGTGTTGTAAAACCACATTGTAATAAGCGATTTTCGTAACTAAGGTCTCTCAATTCTGGAATAATTTTAGTTGCTCTTCGTTGTATTCTTTCTAGTTTGTCTATGTCATTCTTACGATACGGCCTCCATGCTTGTATACAATATTCCAAATATGATCTAACTATTACTTTGTACATGGGTACAATTAGCTGTTTCTCCTTATACGTGATAGTTCTCCTTATTACCCCTACAATTTGATTTCCTTTCGAAACAGCAATCCCACATTGCTCTAAAACTTTCATGTCAGCACTAAATTTTATACCTAAGTCCTTTTTTTGTGTGGTTCTACATAGTACAGCATCCCCCATTTTATATTCTTCGTCCATGTTTCCAAGTCCTATGTGTATGCATTTAAACTTCCCAAAATTTAATAACATTTGCCATTTTTCTGACCATTTAACTAATTTATCTAGGTCATCCTGTAAACTTTGTTTATCTGTATCATTAGTAACCTTTGTGAATACTTTTGTGTCATCTGCAAATTTGAGTATTTTGAAATCATGTATATATAAAAACAGTATAGGGCCTAATACTGATCCCTGTGGTGCCACACTCAGAACAGATTTCCAGTTTGAAATCTCACCATCTACTATTACTCTCTGTCTTCTGTGTGTAAGCCACTTTTCTGTCCAGTTGATTACATCATTACCATGGGCTTTTAGCTTAAGTAACAATCTTTGATGTGGCACTTTACTTTCGGAAAATCTAAATCGACAATATCCACTGGTGACCCGTCATTTATCCAACTTTGTAATTTCTTCCAAAAAACATAAGAGATTGGTTCGACATGACCTTGCTTTTAGGACCCATGTTAAGATGTATTTATTAAATTATGTTTTACAAGGAATTCCACCATGTGGTCTCTAATTAATGTTTCGAGTAATTAACATACAACTGATGTTAAACTCACTGGTCTGTAATTGTCTGGTTTGTCCCTCGATCCTTTCTTAAATAGCGGTGTAATGTTTGCCACTTTCCATTCTGAAGGAACTATTCCTTCGTCTAGTGAAACTTGCTAATGGTGTACTAATTTGCTCAACAATTTCCTTAAACAGTTTTGGTGGTATCCCATTAATTTCAGTTGATTTATTATCTTTCATCTTTTTAATTTTCTTTGCTATAATTTCAGGAGTTACAAATAACTGCCCCAACTGTTCTGATTTATTTCCCTCAAATTTAGTAAATGGAACTGGTAGTGAGTTGATATCTTCTGTGGTAAAAACTGAGCTGAAATACTCATTCAGGACCTCTGCCATCTGAAACCCGTCTGAAATTATGTTTTCACTGTTGTTTTCCAATGGTCCGACCTTATCTCGAACTTTCTGTTTACTCCTTACATATATTTTTTCAAAGGTTCTTTTAGATTGTCTAATTTCAGTTGTTGCTAGGTTAAGTGCCTCTTTGTAGTTTGTGTAGTCTTCTACATTTCCAGTGTGTTTATATACCCTCCACATCATCTGTTTGTGAAAAAATTTCTAATAGCCTCTTTTGACAGGTGTTTCTTCCTGGACCTTTTCCTTGTTTTCTTAATGGAAAAAAATTCGCAATAATGCCCTCAATCTGATATTTTAAACAAGTCCAGCATTCTGTTGCTGTCTTGTTCTTCAACAAGTTATTTCAATATATAGATGCTGCGTAGTGTAGATACTGCAAAGGGAGACCGGTCCATACAGGACATCCTTCGGGGGACCGGATATATTGTCGATTTTCCAACAATGTTGTTGGAATATTGTTTGTAACACTAATTTAGACCACATACTAAACGTTAATTGTGATATTTTAATTAAAAACATGTATACAAAAAAATGCTGTCTTCTTAAATAAATGTTTGCCTAAAGGCCGACTTAGGGGGACCAGTAAGCGCTCGGAAGCTATACATATATATTTAATTATACTTGATCGTGGCAATTGTTTTCATACATGTAATAGCATGTCCCAGTCCCAATACAGTATAACACCAACAATTGTCCAGATGCAGACATTGGATTGGACATTAAGTAAATAAACATATATAAAATACATATAAAATACCTTTTTCAGTTTATATTCACAGGTCAAGAACTTTAGGCATGTGCACCGACTAACTGTTTAGCGAGTGTCGCAAATTTGACAGGATACACAGTCGGCTAAGTCTAACAGGTCTGTTAGATATATGGAAATACTCGATTTATTAATTCACACATACATGTTAAGAATTATGCATATTTATAAAGCATATCATACATTGAACACGAATCGCTGACCTTTCGTTTAATATATAACAGGAATATTAAGTTATTAGCATTTCTCACCGGTCTCCTGTACCGGTCTCAACATTTACAAAACTCGGGAATAAAAATGCTTAAAATCTCCCAAAATGTTAAACAAAGTGTAACTAATTGTACAAGTTATTTCATGTATGGTTAAACTTTGTCCACAAACAATGAAAATGGTGAAATAAAACGCATTTAGCATTAGCGCAATCACACATCAAACCTTTACGGCCGTCGTGCCGCGTCTATTCGCCATATCACTCTGGCCGTCGTGCAGCGAACGTCGTGCAGAAACGATTCTGTTGTCTGCCGTCCTTCTAGCATACAGCTCCGGCCGTCGTGCCGTGACCGTACTGCAGAGACGATTCGGTTGTCTACCGTCCTTCTAGCATACAGCTCCGGTCGTCAAGCCGTGATCGTAGTGCAGAGACGATTCTGTTGTCTGCCGTCCTTCTAGCATACAGCTCCGGTCGTCGTGCCGTGATCGTAGTGCAGAGTCGATTCGGTTGTCTGCCGTCCTTCTAGCATACAGCTCCGGTCGTCGTGCCGCGAACGTCATGCAGAGACGATTCGGTTGTCTGCCTTCCTTCTAGCATACAGCTCCAGTCGTCGTGCCGTGATCGTAGTGCAGAGACGATTCTGTTGTCTGCCGTCCTTCTAGCATACAGCTCCGGTCGTCGTGCCGTGATCGTAGTGCAGAGACGATTCTGTTGTCTGCCGTCCTTCTAGCATACAGCTCCGGTCGTCGTGCCGCGAACGTCGTGCAGAGACGATTCTGTTGTATGCCGTCCTTCTAGCATACAGCTCCGGTCGTCGTGCCGCGAACGTCGTGCAGAGACGATTCTGTTGTATTCCGTCCTTCTAGCATAGAGCTCCGGTCGTCGTGCCGCGAACGTCGTGCAGAGACGATTCTGTTGTATGCCGTCCTTCTAGCATACAGCTCCGGTCGTCGTGCCGCGAACGTCGTCCAGAGACGATTCGGTTGTCTGCCGTCCTTCTTGCATACAGCTCCGGCCGTCGTGCCGTGATCGTAGTGCAGAGACGATTCGGTTGTCTGCCGTCCTTCTAGCATACAGCTCCGGTCGTCGTGCCGCGAACGTCGTGCAGAGTCGATTCTGTTGTATTCCGTCCTTCTAGCATAGAGCTCCGGTCGTCGTGCCGCGAACGTCGTGCAGAGACGATTCTGTTGTATGCCGTCCTTCTAGCATACAGCTCCGGCCGTCGTGCCGTGATCGTAGTGCAGAGACGATTCGGTTGTCTGCCGTCCTTCTAGCATACAGCTCCGGCCGTCGTGCCGTGATCGTACTGCAGAGACGATTATGTTGTCTGCCGTCCTTCTAGCATACAGCTCCGGTCGTCGTGCCGTGATCGTAGTGCAGAGACGATTCGGTTGTCTGCCGTCCTTCTAGCATACAGCTCCGGCCGTCGTGCCGAGATCGTAGTGCAGAGACGATTCGGTTGTCTGCCGTCCTTCTAGCATACAGCTCCGGTTGTCGTGCCGTGATCGTAGTGCAGAGACGATTCGGTTGTCTGCCGTCCTTCTAGCATACAGCTCCGGTCGTCGTGCCGTGATCGTAGTGCAGAGACGATTCTGCCTTCGGCGTTCGTTCTGTCGTACTGGCGTACTGCTCCGGCCGTATTACCGCGCTCGTAGCGTACAGACGAGTCTGCGCTTTGCCGTCGTTCTGTCGTTCTCCTACGGTTTGTCACGACCGTCTTTCTTCGCAACTGCAGTTTCGTCTCGTTAGTGGTGTTTTGGCATCGCCTAGCCGCCCGTATTTGCTGCACATCTCAGCTATGTTTTATTAAAATGTCATTAAAATTTCACACGACACTTCTTAACTATAGGAGCGCGTAGACACTTCTACCTCCTCGCTCAAAGTTACACCTTAGACGTTTCCTTCGTCCGACATCCGGGCGCCCACGCTGGGTTATACGACCATTCTGTGTCCGGTCTACTTTCTCCCTTCATCTGGCTCGCCGAGCTCCTTCACAAGTGTAACCAGTCCCCTTGTATACTCCTTGTTTCTGAGATAAAGCATGACACTAATTCACCAATCACTGTCTCCGCGGTTGTCACCTACAAAAACAAGATCTTCGTGTTTGGTTGTCGAAATGCACACGACAGGGATTAGTGTTGCACGCAGGTTGTTATACCAAACGGTCCAGTGGAGCGCTATGTCAGACATGCTGGTAGTGTGCAGCATCGGTGCTGCTGTCACAGTGAACGACTTTATTTTTGTTGTGGGAAGTTTCAATCGCACATGTCTGAAATATGACCCGGCGTTGGACAATTGGACAAAACTGAATCGACCAAGCCAAGGTCACGACAATGCCCCAGCCGTCGTGCGGCATGGCTTCATATTAGTGGCAGAGGGTTAGTGTCTTGAGGATGAATCACATGGAATTGAACGACATGATCCCCTTACAGACACATGGTCTTACGTTAGCATAGCTCCACTTATGGAGCAGCTGTCATGCTAATGCATACTCAATGTTGATCTCTAAGGTGTGTGACGGTTTACACTTATGGGTCTGTTTGAACGACAACTTTTATTATATACATCACGAGATGACTTTGGCGAAGAAAGTCCAATAGTTGTTTGCAACATGCTGAAGAGTTTTCCTCAAATCAGTAAATTTATTTTCTAGAAAATCAACACAGAGATTTTCCTCGTCAGATGTTGTCAAAATAAGAATGTTGTCTACGTAAGCTATGACAGACAGACATAAATACATAATTGTTTAATAATAATAGTTCGTACTTTGGGTGTGAATGTAAGCATGAAACTTGCATACATACATACATACACATAAATATTTATCTTGGAATATACAAAATGGATATGGGAGACTCCCATTAAGACTTATGAAGTCGTTCTCATAGGAGCCACCCTGGTAGATTTTGAAGGAATTTAATTATTGTATATTTCCGCTTTTGTAAATGTCTTATATTTCCATACATTAAGTGGGTTCCATTTACGCATCAAAGTTCAATCAATTTATGTGTGTGCCTATATGTATACGTATATGTAGATTATTGTAGGTGATGGTGATGTATGTTTGTACCATTGGTTTTAGTAATATGTGTAGTTGGGATTACGTATTTATTATTAATATGTGTGCATATATAGCAGTTTTTAACACTGCGTAGGCTGATATATCCTTTGATGATATCATTTTTATACGAATATAACGAGGATTCACGAAATTGCGGTCTGAACCCAGTGTCTGGTACATGGTATATGCGACATGGGTTACGAGGAGTCACGAAATTGCGGTCTGAACCCAGTGTCTGGTACATGATAGATGCGACATGCGTTACGCCGATTCACGAAATTGGGGTCTGAACACAGTGTCTGGTACCTGATAGATGCGACATGGGTTACGCCGATTCACGAAATTGCGGTCTGAACCCAGTGTCTGGTACATGGTAGATGCGACATGGGTTACGCCGATTCACGAAATTGCGGTCTGAACACAGTGTCTGGTACATGGTAGATGCGACATGGGTTACGCCGATTCACGAAATTGCGGTCTGAACCCAGTGTCTGGTACATGATAGATGCGACATGGGTTACGCCGATTCACGAAATTGCGGTCTGAACACAGTGTCTGGTACATGGTAGATGCGACATGGGATACGACGGCGTCCTTTTATGTAACTTGATAACTTCATGTCATATCTGCAATAAATCTTTTTAGGTGGCGCCTTCCCCTGCCAGCAGCCCTCAAAGAATGAGAAAAGACGCATTTATTAGAAGGAATTACGCTTGTGTAATGGAATGACACAAAATATGAAAACGGTGTGAAATGCTTAGATGGAGTTTTCCGCTATTAGCAGGGTATGGATGGTAATAAAAGGCGCAAATATTTTTAGGGAATGACGTCAAGGCAAAACACAGTGTAAAATGTTCTTAACTACAGAATCACCAATGCCAGTATTTTTTTGGAATTCAAAATGTCGAGAAAAGGGACATTAGTTTAATAGAATGAAGGTATGGATCAAAACGGAGTCGAATGTTTCCTTGTGGTTTATTGAGTATAGTATGACCAATGATGATTCGATGAGAAGGGTCAACAGAATCACAACGGTGTTTGGCTTTGACAAACAAATTAATTCTACCAAGTCACCGAAAAACACAATGTTGTTCATTCCCGCAGTGAATATAACAGACTTAGAGAAACACGAAAACATTGTACCTTGCATCGATGGTGTCGGACTTTTTAAAATCAAACCGTATAACAAGCACACACAAGGAGGTGACAGCCGGAACGTCGACAAGCCTAAGAAGAATGGCGAGGACTTCAATATGGATTAGAATGTTGCTTGCAATCAGGGTGTCGGGCGAGGGTGTCTGCCTCCTCGAGTCGACATTGGAGGTAACTGAGTACTGTTTGCAGCAGCTCACCCTCGTTGGTCTTCGTCGCATTTACCACCATGTTATAGTTATACTGTTATTCTTCCTATGATTGTAGTGTGGCTTCTTCCATTTCTCAATGAGGAAACCAGTAAACTCGTCCCTGAATGCTCAACGTCTCACGAGTTCCGTCCCGCTCTACCGCTGGGCTTGCTCATGTCCAATGATGCTAAATGTGTGATGATACCCTGAACGACGCAACTTTCGGTCTGAATCTGATCAATTGTGAGAGGTACTTGTCGAGTACCAAGTGGGTTTGTTCACCACGACTGGAACACCCTTTCAGCAAACGATCCCTCGCCATGACTGCACATGGTGACTTACTGTGCTGCAGCACCGTTTCATGTAGGAAGATGCCGCAATCAATCACTGTTTTTATCCTTTGCGTCATTCCTTTAAATGGATGCCCCTTTCTTAAACATTTCGAGGTTGCTGGCAGGGGAAGCCCCCACCTAAAATTGCTGGCATTGGTCACTCAGTGAACCCCACGACAACATTTGATATTATCTTTAGCTTCGGCTTCATTCCCATTAATAAATTTACTTTTCTGCCCAATTGATGGGTGATTTCTGGGGTAGCCCCCCAACCCAGCCTAGCTTTAGGCAACTTTATTATGTGATACTACACATTATCAAATGGTACGGAAAGCTTTTATTTCAGCTGACTTGTTTAGTAGCAAAATAGCAGATGTGCTTAGTAGCAACGTAGGACATTGCATGTATGCATTTAATATTTTATATACGTATTAAATGTTTACCAACAATTAGCATACGTAAACCCCCGAAAGGTGCACAAATGAAAAATTAACTAAATATCCCCTGGTGTGCGCCACTGTCCAAACTAGCACATAACTGTCAGTCGTACGTTAGGCGTCACCACATATCTCACGTCACATTTCAGTGAACTTGCCGTTGTCAAACAGAGAGTTTTACTCGAGTTGACGCTTCGAAGTTGTCGAACTATGGCCATGGGTAAGTTTTATTCTCATATTCTCAAAATTAGATGCTATATCATCCGCGATGATGTTAAGAATGTATTGACGAGGTTGTTTTGTCGTCATACACAACACCATATGGTACGACTGAAACTAATATGGCACTTATTTAGAACATTATTTTTCTATCTAGCTTCTTGGACTAGTCAAAGTGGCATAGGCTAGTGACCGTATGTCTGTTAAATCGCCGCTCCACGCTCAAGTTCAATGTGTTGTAGTTAAGTCAGATTAAGTGTGTCATGGTCACACAGGTACGCTAAACCCATTAGCGTCTGTCGTATGTCTACAGCCGACATTATTTATTCGTGTGGCCTATTTATTTCTTAAAATAGATATACACCTAGATCCATCTAGCGATCACGAATAACACTAAATTCACTACAGGTCCCAACGAGAATAAAGAGTATTTTATATACTTATTTTGATGGTTCTCTTATTCGCAATGATATAACGTTTCAATTGACTTTCAATTTTCCTGCATTAAACATGTTTTCGGAGCATAATGTTTTAACAGAAATGCGTACAGTAGGTCTTTATGGCAATTATTTGTAACTCTTGAAATGATAGCAAACAAAATTAAGAAGATGAAAGATAATAAATCACCGAGAGTTGATGGGATACCACAAAAATTGCTTAAGGAAATTATTGAGCAAATTAGTACACCACTTGCAAAATGGTTTAACTTGTCACTAGAAGAAGGAATAGTTCCTTCAGTATGGAAAAAGCAAACATTACGCCACTATTTAAGATGGGATCGAGGAACAAACCAGAACATTACAGACCAGTGAGTCTAACATCAGTTGTATGTAAATTACTCTAAACATCAATTAGAGACCACATGGTGGAATTCCTTGTAAAACATAATTTAATAAATACATCTCAACATAGGTCTTAAAGCAAAGTCATGTCTAACCAATCTCTTATGTTTTTTTGAAGAAATTTCAAAGTGGGTAGATGACGGGTCACCAGTGGATGTTGTCTAATTAGATTTTCAGAAAGCTTTTGATAAAGTGTCAAACCAAAGATTGTTACTTAAGCTAAGCCCATGAAATAGGTAATGGTGTAATCAACTGGATAGAAAAGTGGCTTACACACAGAAGACAGAGAGTAATAGTAGATTGTGAGATTTCAAACTGGAAATCGTTTTTAAGTGTGGTATTAGGGCCTATGCTGTTTTTAATATATATGTATATATATATATATATATATATATATATATATATATATATATATATATATATATATATATATATATATATATATATATATATATATATATATATATTTATATATGTATATATAAATGATTTAGAAGATGACACATCTAGCAAAGTAGTCAAATTTGCAGATGACACAAAAGTATTCAAAAAGGTTACAAATGATACAGATAAACAAAGTTTACAGGATGATCTACATAAATTAGTTAAATGGTCAGAAAATTGCAAATGTTATTCAATTATGGGAAGTGTAAACATTAAACACATAGGACATGGAAACATGGACGAAGAGTATAAAATGGGGGATGCTGTACTAGGTAGAACCACACAAGAAAAGGATGTAGGAGTAACAATTAGTGCTGTACTAGGTAGAACCACACAAGAAAAGGATGTAGGAGTAACAATTAGTGCTGTACTAAGTAGAACCACACAAGAAAAGGATGTAGAAGTAACAATTAGTGCTGTACTAGGTAGAACCACACAAGAAAAGGATGTAGAAGTAACAATTAGTGCTGTACTAAGTAGAACCACACAAGAAAAGGATGTAGGAGTAACATTTAGTGCTGTACTAGGTAGAACCACACAAGAAAAGGATGTAGGAGTAACATTTAGTGCTGTACTAGGTAGAACCACACAAGAAAAGGATGTAGGAGTAACATTTAGTGCTGTACTAGGTAGAACCACACAAGAAAAGGATGTAGGAGTAACAATTAGTGCTGTACTAGGTAGAACCACACAAGAAAAGGATGTAGGAGTAACAATTAGTGCTGTACTAGGTAGAACCACACAAGAAAAGGATGTAGGAGTAACAATTAGTGCTGTACTAGGTAGAACCACACAAGAAAAGGATGTAGAAGTAACATTTAGTGCTGTACTAGGTAGAACCACACAAGAAAAGGATGTAGGAGTAACAATTAGTGCTATACTAGGTAGAACCACACAAGAAAAGGATGTAGAAGTAACAATTAGTGCTGTACTAGGTAGAACCACACAAGAAAAGGATGTAGAAGTAACAATTAGTGCTGTACTAAGTAGAACCACACAAGAAAAGGATGTAGAAGTAACATTTAGTGCTGTACTAGGTAGAACCACACAAGAAAAGGATGTAGAAGTAACAATTAGTGCTGTACTAGGTAGAACCACACAAGAAAAGGATGTAGGAGTAACAATTAGTGCTGTACTAGGTAGAACCACACAAGAAAAGGATGTAGGAGTAACAATTAGTGCTGTACTAGGTAGAACCACACAAGAAAAGGATGTAGAAGTAACATTTAGTGCTGTACTAGGTAGAACCACACAAGAAAAGGATGTAGGAGTAACAATTAGTGCTGTACTAGGTAGAACCACACAAGAAAAGGATGTAGAAGTAACATTTAGTGCTGTACTAGGTAGAACCACACAAGAAAAGGATGTAGAAGTAACAATTAGTGTTGTACTAAGTAGAACCACACAAGAAAAGGATGTAGAAGTAACATTTAGTGCTGTACTAGGTAGAACCACACAAGAAAAGGATGTAGAAGTAACAATTAGTGCTGTACTAAGTAGAACCACACAAGAAAAGGATGTAGGAGTAACAATTAGTGCTGTACTAGGTAGAACCACACAAGAAAAGGATGTAGAAGTAACATTTAGTGCTGTACTAGGTAGAACCACACAAGAAAAGGATGTAGGAGTAACAATTAGTGCTGTACTAGGTAGAAGTAACAATTAGTGCTGTACTAAGTAGAACCACACAAGAAAAGGATGTAGGAGTAACAATTAGTGCTGTACTAGGTAGAACCACACAAGAAAAGGATGTAGAAGTAACATTTAGTGCTGTACTAGGTAGAACCACACAAGAAAGGGATGTAGAAGTAACAATTAGTGCTGTACTAGGTAGAACCACACAAGAAAAGGATGTAGAAGTAACAATTAGTGCTGTACTAGGTAGAACCACACAAGAAAAGGATGTAGAAGTAACATTTAGTGCTGAACTAGGTAGAACCACACAAGAAAAGGATGTAGAAGTAACAATTAGTGCTGTACTAAGTAGAACCACACAAGAAAAGGATGTAGGAGTAACAATTAATGCTGTACTAAGTAGAACCACACAAGAAAAGGATGTAGAAGTAACATTTAGTGCTGTACTAGGTAGAACCACACAAGAAAAGGATGTAGGAGTAACATTTAGTGCTGTACTAGGTAGAACCACACAAGAAAAGGATGTAGAAGTAACATTTAGTGCTGACATGAAAGTTTCAGAGCAATGTGGGATTGTTGCTTCAAAAGGAAATCAAATTTTAGGGCTAATTAGGAGAAGTATGATGTATAAGGAGAAACAGCTAATTGTACCCCTGTACAAAGCAATAGTTAGACCACATTTGGAATATTGTATACAAGCATGGAGGCCATATCGTAAGAAGGGCATAGACAAGCTAGAAAGAATACAACGAAGAGCAACTAAAATTGATTCAAAAATTGAGAGACCTTAGTTACGAAAGTCGCTTATTACAATGTGGTTTGACAAAACTAGAGACCAGGAGACTAAGAGGAGACCGAATAGAAGTGTTTAAAATAGTAAACGGTTATGAGGATGTTGATAGGAATATGTTCTTCAAACTCAAAGAAGGCAGTATAACCAGAGGACACAAAGCAACATTAGTTAAGGAGCAGTGTAGGTTGGACATGAAAAAGTACTCTTTCTCACAGAGGGTGATAAATGAATGGAACAAACTGCCAAATGATTGTGTTAATGTTAGTAGTGTGAATATGTTTAAAAATAGAATTGACAGATATTTGATAAGGGCGGGCTACACATAGATGATAACATTGTTGGACTATCGATAAGCCAATGGCTTCCTTGTCCACTTGCCATCTGGATCTTGTTTGGGATGGCAATCTTGTTAAATCTTGTTAAATAGTTGATAGCAGTATGTAGAAATATAAAATGTTAATATTCAAATAATTACACCATTTACACAAGATACAATGGCATATGAGGTGCGTGATCAAAATGTATGCGCCAATCCAAGTATGGTAGGGCATTATATACATTCAAAATAGGGGTACTCTAGTCAGAACGACGTGCTGTCTAATTCGGCCTTCATTGCTACCTCAATAGGTCCTTGTTATATTTAGTCCATTTTGTCAGGGCTTTTAAGAAACCTTTACTGATGACTTGGTCCTGAAAAGGCACACTTTCAATGGAAAAAGAGGTCAATATTTAAAATAAACGTTGCACACGCACGCACACAGACTATATTTTGTAATGATGTACTTTTACAATTAAAAAATAACCATACCTTGAAAAGTAAGACCAATGGTGTGTGTGTGTGTGTGCGTGCGTGCGTGTGTGTGTGTGTGCGTGCGTGCGTGCGTGCGTGCGTGCGTGCGTGCGTGTAAACGGCGGATTATCTGTGGCCCTAGTTCCTGCACAACCATGATCCTTGCATCGGACAATACAGCTATTGGATCAGGTCATACACGTTTGACATGCCAACATGGCACCAAAGTTGGCATTAGGTTGGCTAACCGATGGTCGGTATAGCAACTTTAGGTAAATGTTGTATAATAATCGTACTTTCCTATAACCGAGGTGACAAATAAAATTACACAAAAAGACAGGGTTCCACCACTTTCTGATCTGGCAGATCTTGCAATGCGGATTTCATCTCTCGACCGAAAGGGGCGAGGAAGGCGGGGGTCCCCACGCGGGAATAGTGTTTCAATGTTAGGGTATATTTAGGAAATTAATGGATTAAAGAGTTGTAATCAACAGGAGGCGCTGCTTCACTGATAAACGTGTCATACGCTAGGCGTCACTACATGTCTCATGCCATACACGTGTTGTCGTTGTCAAGTGTCATTAAGTAGTCTTAACAACTGTAAGTTCCATTGCAACGGGTAAGTCTTATTCTTCAAATTAGTTGGTTTCTTATGTGATATACAATTTTATAGAGTTTAGTGATCAGGTTGCTTCTTTTTGTGGTAGTCAACAAAGCAATATACACCATCTCGATTAATTATCTTGTTAGTTGAGGATTACATAGGCTTGGAGTTGTATTAATTCAAAGTTTAATTAGGGATAAAATTAAGTAATCCGTAAAATGGGTGTATTGGTGCATGTGATTAGCACTCAAGTCTGCCATTCACAGTCGGCGGTGCCGTATTCTCCGTTGACGGCCAACGCCTGGTTAACCACAAACATAGATACACATAAAGATACATGTAGGTCCGCCTAGTGATAAATATATACACTAAATATATACCACAGTGAATAAAGGGCATTTCTGATACGATATACCTCCTTCTACAGGTTTCTGCGTTGCAGTGTTACGATTTGTTTAGTTAATTAGTTTCAAAACGTTTTCGGTCTTTGTTTTTGAACAACAACGCATATGTGGTAACAGTATGTAGCTAATTTACCAAATTTAATTAACTGACAAATCAAAACAACTTGTAGCTGTAATTTGCAAGAAGTGAAAACGATGTTACACGATAGACAATGTCGATGACATTTTGTGACTTATGATGCGTTAACAAAACTAGCAAACATACCCATAGTGCAGACGGGATCACTTGTTACAATTTCTTCCTGGGGTCGTAGACACATACATACGCCTGCACGTCCGCAAACACGCACGCACGAACGTCCTGTTATTCCTTCGCTGTATTTGTTCTATATGCCTATGTTGTAGCATCAACTACCACGACAACCGAGACGTTTGTTGACAAGGTATACCAGAATGCTTTTATGAAGGGAATGCATAAACTGCGCCAGAACGAAGAGTACACTGATGTGAACTTACAGTCGGGTGATATACAAATCTGGTGCCATCGAAACGTTCTGGCGGTCGCAACTGATTACTTCAAAGCAATGTTCAGGTGTAGTCTTGGAGAAAGCACACCAGTCTCAGTCCAGCTGACAATAGAACCGGATATACTGACCAGTATCGTTGACTATATGTACACCGGTGAAATTGAGCTGACTGTCGACAACGTGGAGAGCTTGGTCAAGGCAGGCGACGTCCTACAGCTGGACACTCTCAAGGTAGCCTGCGAGAAATTGATGTTGAAGCAAGTTGAGCCCGCCAACTCTGTCGGATTCTTTAAATTTGCCACGTTGTATCGACTGAACAACCTGCAACACAAAGCCAGGGAAGTGATGAAATCCGAGTTTCAGACAGTCGTACTTAACGAAGAATTCAAAGAGTTATCCTGCAAAGAATTTATCGAATTCATCAAAGATGATGACGTCAATGTTGAAGACGAGGACGTTGTCTTCGATGCTGTGCTAGATTGGGTTCGACATGACCTTGACAACAGAAAATCGTCCTTTCAGACGATTATTGAACACGTCCGCCTGCCATATTGTACGAGCAACTACCTGCAGCATATGAAGGACAGATACGACCTGTTCACCCCCAAGTGTTATGAATATCTAATCGAAGCAATGTCGTTCCAGGCAGACACTGTGCACCAACGTGAAATGACCAGTAGCCGCACAGTGCCACGCACCAACTTCCGAATGAAGTCTTGTCTCTTGGTCGTTGCTGGGCTGATTTCTGAGCAGGGCAAATATGACATTGAACAAAACAGCTGCCAGTACTACAAGGAAGACTCAAATAGTTGGGAGACTCTGACGCAAGTGCCACAGTTTAGCGGCAGGCTCTACAGTATTTGTCGCGTGGACCGAGGCCTACTGCTGACTGGCGGCTACACGGATCGTGCGGTGAACACATGCTGGCTGTGTGACTTGGTGACAAAGACGTGGGAGACGACGCCACCACTTACCACTGCACGCTATTACCACCGCAGTGTCTCATTTGGTGACTGCGTATATGTGGTCGGAGGGAAGGGTTTGGGCAACACAGTGCTCGCATCTGTTGAGTGTCTGAATGTTAAGAGGAAGCAGTGGTTGTCCCTGCCCGATATGCCACAGGCTGTGTTTGCCCCCGAGGTTGTCACGTTCAGCAACAAGATCTTTGTTTTTGGTGGCCGAGATGAACCGAACAAGATGTTGTGTTGCACACAGGTGTTTTGTACAACACATGGCAAGTGGAGCACTCTGAATAACATGCCAGAAATATGCAGCATCGGTGCTGCTGTCACACTGAACGACTGCATTTATGTGGTGGGAGGTTTCAATCGCACATGTCTGAAATATGACCCGACCTCGGACGGTTGGACAAAGCTGAATCAGCCACACCAGAGCCACGGCAATGCCCCAGCAGTCGTGTGGCGCGGATCCATTCTGGTGGCAGGGGGCGATGGTTCTGAGAAGGAATCACCTGGCATTGAACGATATGATCCCCTGACAGACACCTGGTCTTGCTGTAGCATAGCTCCACTTAAGGAGAAGCTGTCATTCCACTGCCTGTTCGATGTTGACCTCTATGGTGTGTGACAGTTTACACTTCTGGGTCTATGTGTGAACGGCAACTGCTATTATACACATCACGAAGAGATTACCGTATCCAAGAAAGTCCTGTAGTTGATTAAATGAATTAGTATTTACACATGTTGTATAACAAAATTACAAATCCTACCATTTGCGTTTGAGAAAATCAACACTGGAGATGTTCCTCGTCAGATGCTATCAAAAACAAGAATATTTGTTCTACATACGCTGTGGATCCTTCCGTTACTGACACGTCCACGTGCTGCCTGTCAGCCATCAGATATGTAGGCCTCTGACAAACATTACTGTTGTAGTCCTCGAATTCCCAGTTCAAAGGAAAACAATTCATACAAATGGAATGACATCCTCTGGTATATTGCCAACAGTAGTATTCACAAGCACACCCGCAACTATTTTAATTCTGTTTCAAATTTGCTATTTGTCAAAACTGCAACTTTTGCAAAATACTAATGCGCCTATCTGTGTTTATGGTGTATAACTAACAAAATCCATATGTAACCGACAAATATTCGACATTACAAATGTACGGATCTTACTGGCGGCACATAAGAGGGGTCAGAAATTGGTGTCTGGCCCCGCACTTCGCTACTTTGTAGATACGACACGAATTATGAGGGGGCTATGAAATGATGGTCTGACTCCAGAGTCCGCTATGTGGTAGACGTTAAAGAAGTGGTTAAAACCATTGTATGCTGTGCACCCAATTACAAGACTGTTTTGATAGAGTACCTGACACTTTCACTTGTCTGTGTTTAACCAACCACCGCGAGGTGGCGCCACAATCATAACGCCTCGCATCAGTATTTGGGAACAAAAGTAGTGCATCTTTAAACTCATTAGACAGATTCAGCAACACGTGTTTCGCTCCCAGTGTATCTCAATACTTAACGTATGCTTATACGTTCACTTTATGTCACACGCAGCAGTAATGTAGCTTCAGCTACAAACTTGAAGCAGCGAACTTGTCCATTAAGCGCTAGTGTGAGGGGGTGGCAGGAAGTGAGAGGTTGGTCCAAAAAATGGTGGAAGGTGGGAGGTTGGCCTCAAAAATATGATGGAGGTGGAACTGCATGTTTACATCTTCTCGATAGACTGTTATCTTTGGAGTGAGTTACTGGATTATTGAATTATGTGTGCATCCATCGTGTTTTATATGTCCAATATTATTTCTATGGTAAAATATAATAGTGTAACTGTAATGTAATAATTAATCGCCACGGATAAACTTCATCAACTGATTTCAAAGATAATTGTGCAAATAGCTTTGAAACCATTTGATGAAGTTTAGCGTAAGTTAGTCCCGGATTCTGGCAGGGAAGTCAGCAAGCGATAATGGGGTTGTTTACAGTATGAAAAATGAGAGAGCATAGTGAATTGTCAGAAAGAGTGGAATATTGGTTAGAATAAGAATATTACACATGTACTATATAAATATATTAGTGTAGGCGTGCTTTCTGGCTGATAAATAACAAATGCGACGCGGCGGGAAATTGCAGCCGGCAGGAAACAATAAACGAGCGGCGAGAAAACAACGCTTTTTGACTCATCGATTCTGTTGTGCTATTGAATTGAATTGAATAAATGTTCACTATATTTTATAGTATGTGTTTATTGTTATAATGGACATTCATATACACATACACAACTAATTTTAGTGACGGTCATTCATCCATATGTAAACCGTATGGATGTTGTTCCATTGGGTATAAATTCACAAGATTATAACGAAAAAGTAAATTATTTGACTGCCAATAATGATAGGTATAATTCCTGGACTTCACCTCGACCGTCTTGAACAGAATATATCAGTTATATTTCACAGTGATAACCTGCATCAGATAAATCAACGAGCTTCGGTAGACTTTAATATATGTCTTTTTATATATTAATGTATAAACATATATCAGTTTTCATTAGAAATCCATCAATTACTTTTGCGACTCAAAAGTTTAACATGCTCAATACTATAGCATTCATGATATTGTTTTTATCAGAATACCATTTCCTGTTTCTCTATTTATTAATTAAACATTTCAAGTATGAAGGAATGCACGGGCCTTTGGTGGCGCCGACCAACATTAAGTAATTTGTTTGCTCAAACATGCCCGTGTCCGCCTGGACGACGTGGATTTGTTTATCTTACAGAATGGTATCTATTAAGTAGGCAAATACCGGAGTATTACCCGATTTAGGGGTGATTTCACTAATAACTATGGCGTGGTTTCTAAGTGGGCTAGACCAGGAGACGGTGATTGGTGAACTAGTGTCACATTTGATCTCCGAAACAAGGAGTATAAAAAGAGAGACATCTCGGCGACCAGATCAAGGTGAAAGTAATGTGGACACAGAAGGGAAGAATCGCCCAGCGTGGGTGCCCGGATGTCAGACGAAGGACACGTGTGAGTCAACATCGTGTAAGGTATAGCTTTGAGAGAGGAGGTAGAAGTGTCTACGCTCCCTTAAAGTTAACAAGTAACGTGTGAAACATGAGGAATTTACTGAAGACATAGCCGATATGCGCGGCGAATATTGAAGTGCGAGGCAACGCAAAAACGCCACTACTGAGACGACATCCCTGTTGTCGAGAAAGACTGTCGCGACAACGGCAACAGTACGTCAGAACGACAGAACGACGACAGAGAGCAGAATCGTCTCTGCTCTATGTTCGCCGCACGACGGCCGTAGTGGTACGACATAACGACAGCAGACAATTGAATCGTCTCTGCATGACGTTAGCGGCACAACGACCGTAGAAGGCCACGTCGAAGAAGAAGAAACGTGAGTGGCCGCAACCCGCCACCGGGCGGAATGAACGGTCGTGATAACGAGGCGTATATGCCTCGGAAATAATCAAACATTGTTCAAGCTGAACATTCAACATTGTTTGTAACACTAATTAAGACAACGAAAGTTATGGTTGCATTCTATAACAACGGGTACAGCAATACAATAAAACTAATTATTTTATGTCATCGCACAAGCGTGCGTGATATGACTGTGAGCTTGTTGTCTGACATGTTTTAGCTTAGGCCGGCTACATCACTGACCTAATCGTAAAAATAGATTGGGCAATTGTCCGCAGTCATTTGTATCAATTAATGTATACGTAATTGTTATTAAGCAACCGTTCTTAGCGTTGTATACAGATACGGCGGCGACGAACTATAAGTTCGTCGTGTATGTATTACGTATAACGTATTTCGAATGACAGTGTCCGTTTAGTGATCCGAATATTTTTCAGATTTATTTCATTCGTTATGTTTTGTTGTTTAGCGTTCAATAAAATTACTAGTTAAGGTAAATAACAAGACACGTATATGTCTGATGATGTTTTTTCAAATAATACATGCAATAATTGTCACGGATTGGTGGATTTTCTGCTAACTAGATTGGTTCGGGTCCAGTTCGGATGCCCCATTTATATAATTCAACGCTCCTAATTTACAAGAAAACAAGTAGATTCCTGGGTATATGTAATTATAATAAAAAATAACTCCGATTCGGTAATAATCGGCCAGGGAAGTATTCACCCTGTGAAATAACTACTAATAGCGTGTAACCTGACCCATCGCTATCCAAAGTAAATTGTACATGACAATGTAAGACACAGCTGTGTTTGTCTACGTACATCGACCTGTCTTTCTATCACACAACCATGTTCTAAAACAGCGGTCGGCAACCTGCGGCCCGCGGGCCATATGCGGCCCGGGCAGCTATTTCATGCGGCCCGCGTACTGATAGCGAGATTATGCATAGTGCGGCCCGCACTCGCAATATTGCCTAGATTAAATTATAAACGAGACTTCTAGGTGAGAAATATCACATAATGCAACTTGGTAATACCATTTCCACACTATGAACATATCAAACATTTATCACTTCCTTTAAACTTTAATTAAGTCACTTTTGACTACATGCAGACATACAAGTTCTATATTTTGTGTTTGAGTGATAATATTTTGTTTTGAATAACACTCGTCGTGACTCGTTAAATCACTGGCAGTTCCAGCACTTTCCGTCCGAGATGAATGTGCAATATTAACAATTCCTGCACTAAACCGAAGTGCCCTGGCTACGTTGGGTTGCCATGCTGTGCTGAAGGGTGTAGAATGTCTCTCATTCGCTGACCTCTTATGGGTGTGCGATTTTGCATTTTAGTCTACATTACGGAGCACCTCACTCTGCTGAACGCCCAACTCCAGGGACGAGAATAGCTAATCAATTAATTCTGCCAGTTTGTCTCCGCTTTCGAGACCAAGTTGCAATTGTGGGAGACATAACTGCGGGATGCAAATTGCGTGCACTTCCCGATTCACAAGTCTCAGGGCTTGCAACAGGGAGTGAACATGAAATATAACTTCGTGTAATGCAAGCCATGAATGCATCTAACAGACGGGCATTTGGAAGACATCTTTGAGGCTCGCAGTCTCAAGTCTGCAACCAGATGTGGGACACTTGGTGGCGCAGTAACATCACCAACACCAGGCATCAGTGTCACACGGTCAATATGGCATCGATGACACGCCAAGAACACGTAACATGAATAAGATAAGATAAGATAAGATACGTTTTATTACCAAGTAGCAAGTACAAGGAATTTGTAGTGTTGTGGCGTTAGCACAAACATACACTCATGCACCCAATCACACACGGAACTAAACATTACATATCACAATCGTAATACTAAAAACAGTTGAAAACAAGCGAGAGTAATATAATAGGTTGCAAGATTAAAAAATTAAAGATTAAAAAAAAAAAAATAAATAAATAAAATAAAAAAAAAAAAAATTAAAAAAAAAAATTAAAAAGGCGACATTGCATCTACCTACCAGAGGCAAGACATTTATGATGGCTCTCCGTTTAAAAATCTCAGCGCTTGAGGATAGAAACTATTGTTAAATCGCGTCGTTTTAGTTTTTATGCTACGGTAGCGCTTACCGGAGGGAAGGAGTTCAAAGAGATGGTTGGCTGGATGATATTCGTCTTGTACAATGCGCTTGGATTTGCGCAAACTGCGAGATAGATAAAGAGATCTGATGGACGGCATATTTAACCCGATTAGTTTAGAGGCGTACTTGACGACTGATTCAATTTGATTAATTTCATCTTGGCTGGCGCGACCAAACCAGACAGTGATAGAAAATGACAAGACACTTTCAATAACTGCGCGGTAGAAACGTGTTAATATTGCTTGAGATAAGCCGAATCGTTTGAGGTGTCTAAGGAAGTACATGCGTTTTTGTGCTGTTTTAATGATTCCAATCGTGTTATTACACCAGGAAAGATCTTTAGAAATAGTCGAACCCAAAAATGTTACAGAGTCGGCTTGTAAAACTTCAGTACCGTCAATGACAAGGGGGTGGATGGGTGTTTTCTTTTTGCGAAAATCAATGATCATTTCCTTCGTTTTGGATATGTTTAGTACCAGGTTGTTGTTCTTACACCAGCCGACCAGTCTTTGAACTTCCTCTCTATACACAGACTCGTTAGCATTGTTGACACAGCCAATTACAGTGGTGTCATCCGAGAACTTAACCACGCGAACAGATTGGTTACCAGATACACAGTCGTTTGTAAAGAGAGTGAAAAGGAAAGGAGAAAGCACGCAGCCTTGTGGGGCACCAGTGTTAAGAATAACAGGTTTGGAGAGAGAGTTTTTGACCTTGACAGATTGAGGCCTGTGAAGAAGAAAGTTGAGAGTCCAGTGACATATGGCAGGATGCACATTCAGAGATACAAGTTTATCAAACAACTTCACAGGAATTATGGTGTTAAAGGCCGAGCTAAAGTCCATGAAAAGAATCCTCGCATAAGTGCTCGGTTGTTCCAGGTGATTCATAACATAATGTAAACCTAAGGCAACTGCATCGTCCACAGATCCGTTAGTTTGATAAGCAAACTGGTGAGGATCCAATAGACCGGCCGTGGAAGATTTCAGATAACGGAGCATAATATGTTCGAAAACTTTCATCGCAACTGAGGTAAGTGCCACTGGACGGTAATCGTTCATGGTAGAGACTTTAGCCTTCTTGGGAATAGGTATAATCACAGAAGTTTTAAAACACGTTGGAACTATGCACTGTTGTAAAGATGAATTGTAGATGTCAGCGAATACTGGAGCAAGCTGATCGGCACAATTCTTGAATGTATATGATGAGATGTTATCAGGACCCGAAGCCTTGCGCGTACTCAGTCGCTTGAACAATGTCCGCACGTCAGCAACGTTAACGGTGAAAGGCGGCGACAGCGGAGTGTCTGTGGGTAGGGGGCGCTGTTCCGGCGATGTGTTTAACTTGTCAAATCTGCTGTAGAAGTCGTTTAGTTGGTCGGGGAAGGACGGATCGGCGTTGTAAATGGCTGAAGCGCTTGGTTTATACTGTGTAATTTGACGTAACCCTTGCCATACAGATCTGGTGTTGTTGGAAGCAAATTGGTTTTCAAGTTTGCGTTTGTATTTGTACTTGGCCGAACTAATCGCCTTGCGCACTGCGTACTTGGCTCTCCGAAATTCTTCCCTGTTGTCGCTAATGAACGCTGAGTTTTTCATGGCTAGCTTCTGTTTAATGTCCCTGGTAAACCATGGTTTGTCGTTGCCATATACTGTAACTAACTTACTTTCGTAGCAGGTTTCTTCACACCAGCTGATGTAGGCAGTAACTGTGTCAGTGTACGCGTCGAGGTCGTGGCAGGAATCTTTAAACATTTGCCAGTCCGTGCTGTCAAGGCAAGCTTTCAAAGCAATCGTTGAGTCAGCAGTCCGCTTTCTCACTGTCTTGGTGGTCGGTTTTATTGTTTTTAACTTCTGACGGTATGTAGGAATCAATACGACTGTAGCGTGATCTGACTCACCCAACGGAGCCCTGGTGGTCGCCCGGTAAGCGTCCTTGAAGATGGTGTAGCAGTGGTCTAGAGTTTTTTTGTTACGAGTGGAGCAATTAACATGCTGTTTGTATCGGGGTAGAACTTTCTTCAGATTAGTGTGATTGAAGTCACCCAGGATGATGATGACACTATCAGGGTACGTTGTTTCTGCTGCCAACACGCGGGTAGTCAACTGGTTAATTGCACTGGTTGCATTCGCGTCGGGCGGAATGTAAACACCCATTAAAACAACACTGCAATGTGTGTTTTTGAATAGCATATTGACTATCGAAATGTTTTTTTTTAAATCAGACCTATTTACAACAGCACTCGATACCACTGCTACACACAAAGAAGTATGTGTGTAGGTATGTATGTATGTATGTATGTATGTATGTATGTATGAATGTATGTATGTATGTATGTATGTATGTACACAGAGGGTAATAAATTAATGGAACAAACTGCCAAATGATTGTGTTAATGCTAGTAGTGTGAATGTGTTTAGAAATATAATTGACAGACATTTGATAAGGGCGGCTACACATAGATGAGAAAATTGTTGGACTCTTGATAAGCCAATGGCTTCCTTCTCCACTTGCCATCTGGAACTTGTTGTTTGGGATGGCAATCTTGTTAAATGTGTGTATGTATGTATGTATGTGCGTATATATATATATATATATATATATATATATATATATATATATATATATATATATATATATATATATATATATATTATGTATATGTGTGTATGTATGCATTCATGCATGTATGTATGTGTATATATATATATATATATATATATATATATATATATATATATATATATATATATATATATATATATTGTACCAGTTACAAGGATGAATGATAATATCCTTATATGCGTGCGTGCATGCGTTCGTTCGTGCGTGCGTGCGTGCGTGCGTGCGTGCGTGCGTGCGTGCGTGCGTGCGTGCGTGCGTGCGTGGCCCACTGACCTATTCCAAGTAACTTATTTGGCCCTCCATTCAAAATGTTTGCTGTACCCTGTTCTAAAAGATCTACAGTTAGTTCCGAGGCATATATACCTCGGTATCACGACCGTTCATTCCGCCCCAGGCGCCCGGTGGCGGTTGCGGCGCACTCACGTTTCTTCTTCTTCGACGTGACCTTCTACGGTCGTCGTGCCGCTAACGTCATGCAGAGACGATTCAATTGTCTGCTGTCGTTCTGTCGTACCAATATGGCCTTCGTGCCCTCTGTCGTCGTTCTGTCGTTCTGACGTACTGTTGCCGTTGTCGCGACCGTCTTTCTTGACAACAGGGATGTCGTCTCAGTAGTGTCGTTTTTGCGTCGCCTCGCACTTCAATATTCGCCGCGCATCTCGGCTATGTCTTCAGTCAATTTCTCATGTTTCATACGTTACTTCTTAACTTTAAGGGAGCGTAGACATTTCTACCTCCTCTCTCAAAGCTACACCTTACACGTCTGACATCCGGGCACCCACGTTGGGCGATACTTCCCTTCTGTGTCCACATTACTTTCACCCTGATCTGGTCGTCGAGATGTCTCTCTTTTTAATACTCCTTGTTTCGGAGATCAAATATGACACTAGTTCACCAATCACCGTCTCCAGGTCTAGCCCACTTAGAAACCACGCCATAATTACTAGTGAAAACACCCCTAAACCTGGTAATACTCCGGTCCTTGCCTGCTTAATATGCATCATTCTCTAAGATAAACAAATCCACGTCGTCCAGGCGGACACGGGCATGCTTGATAAAACATATTACATAATGTTGGTCGTCTCCAACAAAGGCCAGTGCATTCCTTTATACTTGAAAGGTTTAACTAATAAATAAAGAAACCGGAAATAATATTCTGACAAAAAATATCATAAATGCTGCAGTAATGAGCATGTTAAACTTTTGAGCCCCCAAAGTAAATGATGGATTTCTAATGACAACTGACTTAAACAAATATGTTTATATATTAATATATCAACAAGTTACATATATTAAAGTGTACTGAAGCTCGTTGGTGTATCTGATGCAGGTTATTACTGTGAAATATGACTTATATACTCTGTACAAGACGGTCGAGTTGAAGTCCAGGGATTATACCTGTCATTATTGGCAGTCAAATAATTTACTTTTTTCGTTATAATCTTGTGAATTTATACCCAATGGAACCACATCCATACGGTTTACATGTGGAGGAATGACCTTCACCAAAATTAGTTGTGTATGTGTATATGAATGTCCCCTATAACAATAAACTCATATTATAAATTATAGTGAACATTTATTCAGTTCAGTAGCACAACAGAATCGATGTGTCAAAAAGCGCCGCTCGTTTATTGCTTCCAGCCGGCTGCAATTTCACGCCTCGTCGCAGTTGTCATTTATCAGCAGAAAACACGCCCACTCTCGATTGTAGCTCGCGAGGGGCGGCTGCAATAGTTAAGAAGCCATCGGTGGTAAGTTGCGAGAAGGCAACTATACTGCAATTTGTAAAACACGGTGGTAAGTTGCGAGAAGGCAACTATTCTGCAATTTGTAAAACACGGTTGGAGTCCGCGAGAAGGCGGCTATTCTGCAATTGCATGTCAGTAGAAAGCTGAGTGATGCTAGCAAAGTTACGACTCAATCTCGATTGGAAGCGTACAAAGAAGCAGATATAACAATTGGTGTGACGTGGCTCGTTTTGAACATTACCAGAACGACTGACGTAAGTATTATATATTACGTTGATAGCTGATAACGTGTGTGTATATGTTTATATATATTCGTACGTCCTATGTGTTAATGCATGTTATGAAGTTGAAGCAAAAACTATATATATATATATATATATATATATATATATATATATAGATGAGAAAATTGTTGGACTCTCGATGAGCCAATGGCTTCCTTGTCCACTTGCCAGCTTGTTGCTTGTGATGGCAGTCTTGTTAAATCTTGTTAAAAGTGCTGCCGCCTAGCGTCTGGGTTTGTCGACTAACTTCAAATAGCAAGACACGTGAAAAGAAAGTTGTGTTGACTGCAACCATGGCTTATTATTGTAGAATAAGTCAACCAATATATTTCATAGGTTAGATATGTTCAATATATACATTATATACGGCAAATACAATGTCTATGATGCAGTATTTAAGATATTTCAAGACAATGATATATTGCTATACCGGTAGCATCAAATAGAATTGTTGTAACAGCAAGTAAGCAATTACCATTTCATTGTTATGTAACCCAAACATATTCAAGTTTAATTAATAATTGTGTACTATAAATAATGTTACTACAAAACAATTGTATAGGAGCGACCTCATAAGTGACGCATAATGTGACATGTATGAAAAAAACTAATTTCAGTAAATTTATGCACTTTGACAGTATCTCGCAGAATATATTCACACATGCAATATTTTTTTAATTTTGTGGCTACGCTTTCCATGTGCACATTAAATTTTATTATCTATATTGGATGTCTTGATGGTATGGAAAAGCCTGACTTTCATGAACAATCGGGCCACACACACCAGCTTCTGTTTACAGGTCAAGGAGTCATGGAATCTGCGAAGCCTTCACAATAAGGTTCTGCATACATAACAAGTCTCATTAAAACTTTCTCCAAACAGTCTCAAATTTTTCTATGAGTGAAGCAAAAAAAGTGAAGAATAAAGCAATGTACCTGTTGCCCTGTAGACTTTTGCCTTCAAAAACTCTCTTGTTGACATCACGTTGAGAATTATATGCCAAAGTAGACTTAAGAGAAATCTCATCAACAGTCACAGCTACTGACAAGCAATTTGAGACATACTAGCAACTTTGAGCTTTAGCGCATCAAACCAGACCTGGGGCCGAGTACATTTTCATGAGTAAAGTGCGAGTACATTGGTAATGGCTGAGTACGAGTACATTTCCACGAGTAAGAGTACGAATACCGGTACATCTTGTATGATATTATTATAAGAACACCTCTTTATGTTTGGGACCAAACTTGGGGTTGCATTCAATTCAAAGTTGCTGTTCGAAATACAAATGTTCAGGGTATGCATGCAAATATGGGTTAAATGTATTTAAATTGAAAATACTTTTCAAAATACATTTTATAGCACATAATAACAAGAGAGAAGAAATTACGAAATATAACCGTTAAATGTATATGATATATGAATAAATGAACACTGACAAATTGTGGCTGGCAGTGACCACAAGTCCACAACTAATATTTGCTGAGAGGGTGGATTATAGCACCTACCAATGTCCAGGGCTCAATATCCCCTTTGTACTTTAACCACACTACAAATTGGCACCAGACAATACTGGTACAGGCTGTCTGACATGAGTCACCAAACTTCTCCAGAAGGATTATGGCTTGGTCTGGTAACTGGTACAACTGCTGTTATGAACTAGGGGTGTCTGATTGGGAAAAGAATCAAAAGATGCTGCCTCTTGAAGTGAAGCCTTTGTGGTTTCTGTGCATTCATTGTGCAGAAAAGTTATCCACGGTGTGAATGTGTGAAAACTCATCAATTCCAAGTAAAATGAAACTACATCTACTAAATGTAACAATAATAATTATTACAAATCAGGGGCTATTATACTGCAATTATTATCATGGTTATTGCAATAGCATTGACATGATAAAGTGTTTCTAATGATCCTGCATTATAAAACACCTGTATAACTTAGCTGAGATGCATGCAAAAACATACAAATTTGTGTTAATTTGATTCATAGCCAGGTAATACAATTTGCTATAATACTTTTTGAAATTATTATTGTATTTGTTAATGATTTGACAAGAAATTAAATAATTCACAATATCATATTGAAAAAGTACTCGTAAAATCTGAGTACATTGAACACGAGTACAAGACCATAATTTCTATGAGTATGAGTATTTAAAAAATGTACTCCAGTAAACAAGTATTTCGGCCCCAGGTCTGCATCAAACAC
Organism: Lamellibrachia satsuma; assembly: GCA_033239005.1. Classification (NCBI taxonomy): domain Eukaryota; kingdom Metazoa; phylum Annelida; class Polychaeta; order Sabellida; family Siboglinidae; genus Lamellibrachia; species Lamellibrachia satsuma. The sequence goes on from BSQZ01000053.1 coordinate 3,783,091, forward strand.
CTTATCACTGAAGCCAGGAGACAAGTTAGACTTCCGCAGTGATCTAAGCAGGGTTGACTTTGAGGGCAAACAAAATAATTTGGAGAGCAGGCGATTTTTGGTTGTGGTAAAAAATGGACAAAGCTAACATCTTGTCTGAGATGGACCATTGTTTGCCATCTTTACTTCGTTTAGACATTCGAATCTGAGTTTCAATAAATGAAATGGTATTGTCTGGGAGATAGAAGGATAATTGTGACATAATGTGTTTGATATGCATGTCTTGTATTGTAAATTTTGTAGAACATTTCTTCGGCTTCTTCAAACGACAGACTTTCGTTCGCAGTCGAGCAAATTCATTCAGTAGTTTTCGCCTTTTCGTAGTGCTGATATCAGATGAGGGGCCAGGCAATGGCTCTTCCGATAAACGCGTAGTCTCGTTGGATTCAAGTGATCTACCTGCAAAACACATACAATTTACTAATGCACCGAGAATTATTGAAATAAAACTGGATATAACTATATGGGTACATCCATTCACAGTGATTATAGTTTGTGCTTTAGGTAAAGAAACATTTTGCTTAATACCAACAGATGGATACAAGAATACAGATATGAAGAGAACTGAGTTTAGAAATATCCATGCAGGACACATCTAACAACTAATCAATTAAACCTATTTAATATCTATAAGCAGTACCAGCCTCATCACCTGCTAACAATCTTGGTAGTGATGGCTATGCCTAGGCTGTGGCATGCATAGCCTAGGCTATGAATTTTAATACCACTAATTTTTTATTAAAATTGCATCAACTTCTGCCAATGTAGTTCCAGGCCGCCTAGTTCCATATGTTTTATGACATGTGGTATTATCGAATAACACTATGTGTGCCAACAGTGCAAGTGACAGCCCTGCCACTGGCTCTACCGCCGAAGCTACCACCCTACACTAGATGCACTGACAGCCTAGCCCTGGGCTATCAGCCCAGGCTGACAGAAGCACACATTTGCACACAGGTCACAGTGCTAAATCTTGCTATATTTATTTCACACTGACAGTAGTCGACAGTAGTATTTCAGTAGTAAGTAAACACTCGCTTACTCGAAGCTACCCCATGCTTGGACGTCATCTTAGAAGTTGGCGATAATAGGGCACGACTAGAACATTGTGCTTATTGTTACTCTTATTTGTTTTTGATAACCCCAGCCGTCAGGTAGCAATAGTGGCGTCGTGATACGTCTTATATTATTTATAGTCTTTGGTTGAAGAGTCGTCTACTGTAATTATGGCAATTAGATTCGACCTAGAGTTAAGCCATTGAAACATAGACGGTCGAGGAGAGCTTGAGTACAAGTGACATGTGAATCGTTTTCATGCAATATTGTTTTCATTGTTAATTCAACTTATTTAAGTTATACTCGCAGTGTTGCGATGTTTTGTTTAAATAAATAGTTATGTTATTCTGCATTGCATCAATTATGTATGTCAATTATGGATGATCTAGATAAATTAGTTAAATGGTCAGAAAAATATTAAATTTTGGGACGTGTAAATGTAGGACATGGAAACATGTACGAAGAATATAAAATGGGGGATGCTGTAACAATTACTGCTGACATGAAAGTTTCAGAGCACAATGTGGGATTGCTGCTTCGAAAGGAAATCAAATTCTAAGGCTAATTAGGAGAACTGTCATGTATAAGGAGAAACAACTAATTGTACCCCTGTACAAATCAATAGTTAGACCACATTTGGAATAGTGTATTCAAGCATGGAGGCCATTTCGTAAAAAGGACATAGACAAGCTAGAAAGAATACAACGAAGAGCAACTAAAATGATTCCAGAATTGAGAGACCTTAGTTACGAAAGTCGCTTAATACAATGTGGTTTGACAACACTAGAGACCAGCAGACTAAGAGGAGACCAAATAGAAGTGTTTATAATAGTAAATGGTTATGAGGATGTTGATAGAAATATGTTCTTCAAATTAAAGAAGGCAGTAGAACCAGAGGACACAAAGCAGCATTAGTTAAGGAGCAGTGTAGGTTGGGCATGAGAAAGTACTCTTTCTCACAGAGGGTGATAAATTAATGAAACAAATTGCAAATGATTGTGTTAATGCTAGTATTGTGAATATGTTTCAAAATAGGATTGGCAGATATTTGATAAGGGCGGGCTACACATAGATGAGAAAATTGTTGGACTCTCGATAAGCCAATGGCTTCCTTGTCCACTTGTCATCTGGAACTTGTTGTTTGGGATGGCAATCTTGTTAAATCTTGTTAAATTTATAGGCGGATCCAGAGGGGAAGGTCTAGAGGATCCGGATCCTCCGTTTTTTGAGTAAAAAAATCCATTGCAATTGCATGTTAATGGGGGACAAAGGCATTGCCAAGAAACAACACAAGCTCAAATTGTAGCTTACTACGTACGAATTCCTTAGTAGCAGTCCGAAGTTTTCAGACACTGATCTAGCGCAGGCGATATACATGGCGTCCAGGGGATCCCAAAAGTTATTCTTAGCATTATCGGTGACGTCGTTCAAAGATAATAATAATAATAATAAAAAGACTTCTTTGGCGCCAATATCCTCGGAAAATCCGAGCTCAGTGGCGCAACAAAACCAAAGGATTAGGTATTCTCGTAACCATGTACAATGCAAAAAGTCGTCAACAGTTGGATGGAGGTGCCAAGATTCACTGCGCACGCACACCGCACGCACGTGTATACACATACGCCCACCTCATGTTTGACCATATCTCCCCGCGAAAGAATGAACATACTAAGGGAATGTTTGGAGCACATAGACGTGTTGGGCGCAGTTTCTGGATATTGCGCTCGATTACGTTGCGCAATCCTCGGATACTCGAAAATCTGCAGGTTGTGCAGATCCAGCAAATGCGCCCAACAGACGCGCTGGTCGTTTGATGAAAATCGTCTGCATCAGTTCTTAGGACCGGACAATTTTACAGTTAAAAACTTAAAGTATCCTATCGTATTATCAACGTTTTTGAACATCTTAATCATTATAACAAGTAATGCACGTTTTAAAATCACATTTCGCTATCAATGAGATCATTTTAACATAAAACCAAGAGGAGTTATGTATTTTTAATGACTGTCGACCGTATTTCAATACTGTATACTGTCTGGTTGGTACTATGGCAGTATAGTCCCTACTAAATATTTCATTTAAGCCAGACATACGCTAGAAGTTACTTATCTACGTCATCCGTTTAGGCCAGCCTTATGCTATATTTATCCAAAGAAATCATGAAGTTAATTAATTAATTAATTAATTAATTGAGCCAGTCCGACCAGAATATGTACACGAAAAACGTTCACGTCCTGAAGAGCATTGGAGAAACAGTTGCATTTTATGGAAAACAAACTTGCCACTTTGAGGTCACGGGGATGATTGGACAAGTACATCGCCCAACAGGAGAAACTTCTGGGCAATTCTGAAGATGATGGCCAAACACGACGACACACTCCGAGAACATATTGAGATCGGAAGGAAGAATGCGCAGTATACATCGAGTATACATCATGAATCTTCCACAATGAAGTGATTTATATAGTAGCCGAATATGTTAGAAAAGAAACTACACGAAGCCTTGAAGACAAAAATGCCTGATTTTCCAACATGGCAGATAAGATCACAGATCCGCCTTTGTAAACAAGAGATTATGTCAGTCTGCTTGAGGATGCTGATTGGCTGTAAAGTCTTTTGATTTTATATATCTTGAGAGGGCAGCGGTGGTAGCTATAGCTCATGCTGTCATAGAGTGTCTGAAAGATCATAACATTGCCATCAGTAAAGCCAGGGGTCAGAGCTACGATGGTGCGCAGTGTATGTCCTCGGATAAGGTTGGCGTGCAGGCGAGGATAAAGCTTTGTATGTACACTGCAGCAGCCATGTCCTCAGTTTGAGCATCGCCAATGCCTGTAGACTACCTGCCATCCGGAATATGGTCGACACCTTTAATACAGTATTCCTTTTTTAGATCTGTCCCCCAAACAACAACAATTCCTGGAACGAATCCTAAAATATCTGGCACCAGATATGAGGATTAAGAAACTTGTCGGAATGTGCAAGACCAGATGAGTGGAGCGTCACACATGCTACGACACGTTTTATGACATGTATGAGTTCTTGTGTGAATGTCTGGATGCCGTACTGAATAAGTCTGAATATCATGACATCTACGAGGAGGTTGCATAGACTGGCAGTTGGGATGAAGAGACCACGACGGAGGCGCAAGAGCTGCTAACTCACCTCGTCACATGCCATCATCGCATTCATCATCACCAAGACTATTTTGGAGAATGTCAGGCCCATGGCCTCCAAGTTTTAAAAGAGGGACTTAGACTTATATCAAACGTACAGTATGATCGACCAAACCAGGGAACGAATGGTAACGATGAGAAAAAAAATAGATAGAAGAGGAGTACAGTGTATGGTATAAAACATTTACACGTTTAGTCACACTTCTTGGTACATTCATCTCAGCACCAAGGACACCCCGATCGTCCCGACAGATGCAAAGAGCCAATGCCCCCAGCACACCCCCACGGGAGCACTACCTGCGCAATCTGGCCGTTTTGTGACCGCCTGTCTGCTGAATTCCATGATCGATTTAACCCAGAAAGCAGGAAGGGTATAGAGATTCTTGCTCCACTTCCCGGAATCATTAAAGAGACGGGAAATGTACAACATGTGGTGGGCTGATTGATGTTCTTGGAGTCAGACATGCCAAACGTCTCTTCGCTGCGAGCTGAGCTGAATGAATGGCAGCGCTATTTGAGAATCACAGAGCCCACACAGTCATCGTCCTCGCCTAACCTGACTGACCCATCGCAGGCAGGAGAATGACCGCTGTGGCTCACAACTTCCAGCAGGAAGAGTGCAACCTATCCTCAACATGGTGCGGGTGTTCGGGAAGATGCCTTCAAAGAGACTAACATATATTTTAGTCAAAGATAAGTTAGTCTCTTTGTGTGCAAAGATACTCCTTTTTATTAAACATTTGCATTACTATTGTTCTTTTAGTCAATATTGCAATAAATGGCACATTATAGATGTTTAATATTGTCCTTTCGTATGAATATTTTCAGACCCACTGCATTTTCTTCGTTGGAACAGGCATACCTACATGTGTAAATGAAACAAAATCCGCTGCGTTTTGCCGAAACTCTAGACTCAAAATTTAATTTTACATTCGAAGTTATACTTATGTGACGAATACAAGAAAATGCATACGACTACTTTGTCACGATTTTTATATGTTCAGCAAATCCGTATTAAAACGGGAAACGCCCAAAGGCCGTATTCCTCCCGAAAATCCGTATTGTACAGTAGTCCCCCTCTCGCAAGGCCCCGCTCGCCGACGGCCACCCGGATTACGCGGCCATATTTTTATTGCGTTAGCGCTGTCTAATACAAACCAACCCCCACTAGCGGCCACGCGGCTCTAGAACGCGGCCAACGCCCGGGGTTACAGGAAGAATCTACCCCTCGGCAGCGGCCAATCGGCAGCCGAAACTGCTATTTTAATCACAAGACGATGTCAATGCTTATAACAAATAAGTAGGCCTACCATACACACTTGGCATTCGTATTTGTGTTACAAATTACATTATCTACGTTATTATTGAATTAACGTTCTTGGCAAAAACACCATGTAGCCGGTATTTTTGCGTTGTTAGAAGTCTTGACAAAGTACATGTGTACTTGTAAGGGAGCGGCCAGTTTACCATGAAACATGGGCCTATGCATGTGACCGCAATCACATGTGTTTCAAAGATGGCAACTAGAAAGCGAGTTGTTTTATCTCTCAACGACAAAGTCAAAGTAATTAGATTGCAAGAGAAGGGCAATAGTTCGCGAAAGTTGGCGGCGGAGTTTAACGTGGGGAAAACGCAGATAAACAACATCATCGCGGGAAAGGAGAAAGTCGTCGTAGAGTGGGACGATGGCGTCAATGGACGACGGTAATTGGTGACCGTTAGAAAGTGCGCGTACGTAGGCCTAAACGCCAAGGTGTACGAATGGTTCTCCACTGCACGGGCAAAGAACATTCCGCTGACGGGTCGCCTCTTACAAGAAAATGCGGCAATGTTCGCTGTGGAGATGGGCCACAAAGACTTCACTGCTGGTGGCTCCACCGGTTTCAGATCCGCCACAACATAAAGGCCTCTGTTCTGAGCGATGAGTCGGCGGAGGTGAAGGAAGAGGTGGTGTAGGAATGGGCGAGGAGTGCGCTGAAGGACATCTTCAACGCCGATGAGAGTGGCTTTTTTTTCGCTCGTTGCCCGTGAGGTCGCTTGTTGCCAAAGGCGACGAGTGCAAGGGCGTCAAGCTGTCAAAGGACCGCCTGTCGGTTCTCATGTGTGGAAGTGCTTCCGGCCAGAAACTGATGCCTCTGGTGATAGGCAAATCAACCAACCCAAGGTGCTTCAAAAGCTGCCACATTACATCACTGCGTGTAACCTACGAGTCGAACAATAACGCCTGGATGACGGGAGAGCTGTTCGCTGCGTGGATGCGCAGGGTTGAAAATCGGATGCGCCGGCAAAATCGACACATTCTGCTCTTCCTCGATAACTGCGGCGCCCGTCCCCATATGGAATTAGAGATTGTCAAAGTCGTTTTTCTGCCGACACGACCTCGAAATTGCAACTAATGGACCTGGCATCATCCAGAACCTGAAGATGGTGTACCGAAAGAAGCTTCTGCGACACATTATCTTTTTGGTGGACGCAGGCAGCATCCGACATTGCGAAGAAAGTCATCGTATTGGATACTATCCTGTGGCTAACATCCGCGTTGGACAGCGTCAAGTCGGAAACGATCAGCAAGTGCTTCCAGAAAGTGCGGGTTTTCTGACGCTCTTCTTGACGCAGCGACCACCGACGATGACGAGTGGGACGATGCCGATCTGCTTCCTCCTTTACCGCCTGGCATCACCTTCAAGAACTATGTCGATAGCCGACGCCAGACCACTATCGATGCTTTTGCTGTTCACAAATAAATGATGTTCACTGTCCATATGTTTTCTTTTCACATGCTACATTCATCGATGTTTCCCCCTCACAAGAGGCGACCCGCCGTATAAGGCCACTTTAGATTTGCTGAAGGGTTGGCCCTAACTCGCTTAAAAGCAGATTATGGGAGTCCCAAATTACACAATGTCAAGTGTTTTGTCTAAAAACGTCAAATTGATGTGAAGGGTGATACAACCCTCCCGCGTCTGCCCACCCCCCAGGCGTTTCGCTGGCAGGGGAAGCTCCCATTTAAAAGTGTTGGCATTGGTCATTCCATACTCTGGGGACGCCACGGGAATATGTCACACCATCTTCATGCTTCGAGTCATTCCATTAAATACGTGCCCCTTTTCTCACCCGTTATGGGTTGCTAGAAGCGGAAGGCCCCACCTAAAATGTTGGTATCGATCATTCCGTAGTCAGGGAATACCACGGGAAAACTTGACACTATTATCAGCCTTGGTGTCATTCCCATAGATAAATACCTCCTTTTATCGCGCCTTGATGTTATTGGCACGGGGAAGGCCCCACCTAAGATTACTACTATTGGGAACCTCAGTGGAAGATTTGACACTGTTTTTACCCTTGGTGTCATTTCCATAAACAATTGCCCCTTTTCTTTGGGAATTGCTGGAGGGGGGACGGTCCTGTGCTCCTACTCTATAGGTAAGACATTTCCCCAAACCTGGAAAGTTGGTACATTTTGGGATAGGTAGTTTTAAGCACTTTCTTTATCATGTGATAAGCCCTTACCAAATGGTATGGAATTTTGTTTTTCAGCAGATTTGCTTAGTAGCAAAATAACATATGTGTTTAGTAGCAACGTAAGAAATTGTATGGAGGCAGTTAATCATGTATATATGTATTATGTTTACAAAAAATAGCATACATCGATCCACGAAACTGACACATGATGAAAGGGAATCGAATAGATACGCGTCTTAAGATCAACTATGCTAAAATCATTATGTTTGTTGTTCACACACATTGAATAGTAACGTCGTACGCTAACTCAGCTGTCAATGCAGCTTCAACTCAATTACAGTTCAGTTTGTTTCAAACGCTCGTCTCTAAAAGGAAATGAATGAATGAAAGAGCTTGTACTCAATAGGAGGCGCTGCTTCACTGATAAACGTATCATACGCTAGGCGTCACTATATGTCCCATACCACACTTCTGTTGTGCTGTCGTTGTCAAGCGTCTTACTCGAGTCGTACAAGTTGTCCTATCAGTTCCATTGTCATGGGTAAGTCTTATTCTCCAAATTAGTTGGTTTCTGATGTGATATAATGTTGAGAGTTTAGTGACGAGGTTGTGTGTTGTAATAGGCAATAGAGTAACGTACAACATAGGCTAATAACCAGGTATCTGATGTAGATGGAACTTAAGTGTCGTTTTATTTCATGAAGTGGTTCCGTAGCTGTGCGAACTTGTCGCAGTTCACGCGTGAAAAACATGGCTGCTCCAACTTGTTAGTTAATTATGTTGTTGTGACTGGAGGAGTCTGGGTTAAATTAATTAGGGTTAGGGTTAGGCAACCCAAGAAATGGTGGTACCACAACAAAGTATTATCTTTGACGTAACAGCGTAGAATGACACTTTGCGCTGCAACATGTTGCAACGAAACCAGTTATCTTAGTCCTAGATCCCAGCTACGTATATACACGGTCCTTCATATTGTCTAGCCTATTGACTTAGGAAAATAGACACACTAAAGGTCAATGACTGTGTAGCTGTGACATCGGTGTTATAACATCAAGTTCAGTGTAGTACGGTTACGCCTATGCAAACAACAAAAACGTGTACAATATATTAGAGTCACACATGGTTAACCACAACTAGAGATACAGGTAAAAGTACGTGTAGAGATATATATATATATACGTCCGCCTGGCCTACATTTAACATATACCAGAGTGAATGCTGGGTATTTCACATACGGTTTTTTGTTTTGTAATGTTACGATTTGTTTAGTTAGCGATTAAATATCTTTCCTGGCTTGAACACGTTTCCCGTCTTTGTGTTTGAACAACAATACATAGGTGGTAGTGGTGTGTCGGTAATCAACCTAATTTATTTAACTGTCAACTAAACGTGTAGCAATACTTTGTAAGAAGCAAATATCAATTACACGATAGACAATGTCAAATAAATGATGTGACGTATGATGCTTTAACAAAACTAGCAAAAATTCCCATCCTACGGACGGGATGACTTGGTAATTATCACAGAGGCATCCATCTATGCCTTGGTACTTGGTGCTGCTAATCAACATTTTGAAACTAACTTAGAACAATCGTAGATATAGGGCGATGCGAACAATCGGGCGTAATTGTTTGCCCAGCATTGCGAACAATTGTTCGTTTTAACTACGAGGGGTAACTATATTCGTGGAAACGGTAATAGTTGGGATAATTTCAAGAAACTATATTGCTACGACCCCTTCCTGGGGTCGTAGACACACACGTACGCACGCACGCACATGATACACACGCACGCACGCACGCACGCACGTACGTACGCTCACACCCTGTTCTTCCTTTGTTTGTATGCTGCCTTTTGTCTACAAGTTCTATATGCCTATGTTGTAGAATCTACAACCGTGACTATCGAGAAGTTTGTTGACAAAGTATACCAGAATGATTTCTTGAAGGGAATGCATAGACTACGCCAGAGCGAAAAGTTTACTGATGTGACGTTACAGTCGGGTGACGTTCACATCCGGTGTCATCGAAACGTTCTAGCGGTCGCAAGTGATTACTTCAAAGCAATGTTCAGGTGTGGTCTTGAAGAAAGCACGTCAGGCACAGTCCCGCTGACAATGGAACCGGAGATACTGACCAGCATCGTCGACTATATGTACACCGGTGAGATTGAGCTGACTGCCGACAACGTGGAGAGCTTGTTCAAGGCAGGCGACTTCTTACAGCTGGACACCCTCAAGGTGGCCTGTGAGAACTTCATGTTGAAGAAGGTTGAGTCGGCCAACTGTGTCGGATTCTCTAAATTTGCTACGCTGTATCAACTGAACAATCTGCAGCAGAAAGCCAGGCGAGTGATGCAGTCCGAGTTTAAGACTGTTGCACTCAATGAAGAGTTCAAAGAATTATCCTGCAAAGAACTTATCGAGTTTATCAAAGATGATGACGTCAATGTTGAAGACGAGGATGTTGTCTTCAATGCCGTGCTAGATTGGGTTCGACATGACCTCAACAACAGAAAATCGTTCTTGCAGACGATTATTGAACACGTCCGCCTGCCATATTGTACGAGCAACTACCTGCGGCACATCGACGCCAAATATGACCTGTTTACCCCCAAGTGCTATGCACATATAATCGAAGCATTGTTGTTCCAGGCTGACATTGTGCACCAACATGAGATGGTCAGTTGCCGTACAGTGCCACGTACCAACTTCCTAAAGAAGTCTTGTCTCCTGGTGTTTGGTGGGCAGATTTGGGAGCAGGTCAAACAGGACATCGAAAACAACTACTGTCAATACTATATGGAAGACACCAGTTGTTGGCAGTCTCTGTCACAGCTGCCACAATCGGTCGGCAGTTTGTACAACGTATGTCGCGTGGACAGAGGCCTGCTGCTGACTGGTGGCTTCAAGAATTGCGCGGAGAGTCAATGCTGGCTGTATGATTTGGCCACAAAGAAGTGGGAGCCGATGCCACCACATACCACTGCACGGTATTACCACCGCAGTGTCTCGTTGGGTGAATGCGTCTACGTGTTGGGAGGGAAGGGTGTTGATGACACAGTGCTCGCCTCTGCTGAGTGTTTGAATGTTAAGAGGAACCAATGGATGTCCCTGGCCAACATGCCACAGGCGGTGTTTGCCCCATCGGTTGTCACGTACAACAACAAGATCTATGTTTTTGGTGGCAGAGATGTGGAGAACGAGGACTTGTGTTGCACACAGGTGTTTGATACGACACGGGGCGAGTGGAGCACTCTGTCAGACATGCCTGAAGTGTGCAGCATCGGTGCTGCTGTTACACTGAACGACTTCATTTATGTGGTGGGAGGCCACAACCGTACATGTCTGAAATATGATCCGGCATTGGACAATTGGACAAAGCTGAATCGACCAAGCCAGAGCCACGGCAATGCCCCAGCAGTCGTGTGGCGCGGCTCTATACTGGTGGCAGGGGGCGATTGTTCTGAGGATGAAACATCGGGCATTGAGCAATATGATCGCTTGACAGACACCTGGTCTTGCTGTAGCATACCCCCACTTAAGGAGAAGCTGTCATGCCACTTCGTGTTCAATGTTGACCTCTATGGTGTCTGACGGTTTACATATATGGGTCTAATTGTTGCGTTGTGAACAGTGAAGCGACGAGTGTAACGAAGCTTAGTAGTTGATTAAATTAATTAATGTTTGCATAATGTGAGTATAGTAATAGTGTGACTAATGTAGAATCCACATATGCTTTTAATATTAAATTCTGTTTGCACCATGCTATAGAGTTTTCGTAAAAACACACGGGAGATGCTCCTCGTCAGATGTTACCAAAATAAGTATATTCTTTTCTACATACGCAGTGCATCCTTCCGTCACTGACAAGCCCAAATACTGCCCGTCAGCCACCAGACATGTAAAGATCTGACCAGTATTACTTTTTACTGCTGTAGTCCTCGAATACGATCAATTCCCACTTCAAAACTAAATATAAAAAAACAATCACAAAAGGGAGTGGGGACAGATCATTATTTATTTTATGTTAGGCGACCATGTTAACGTTTTTTAATATTGCATGAAACATAACGATTCAGATTTTATCACAAAGACACACATAGTTGTATGTCATATCACTAACCTGCAGTACAGTGCCAAAACCTACAATTTATTTCGAGAAAATCAACACATGAGATGCTCCCCGTAAAATATTACAAGAAGATTTTGTCTACACATGCCGGGGGATCCTTCCACCACTGACAGGGATCCTTCCACCACTGATAGGGATCCTCCCACCACTGACAGGCCCATAGTCTACTAAACAGCGACAATTTAATCATGTGCGCAGAAGAAGTGCCAGGGTGCAACTAATCCTTGAAAGTGGGTATCGTCTCAAAATCAATGACAACTTATTCGTATGCGATGGGCCCGGAAGTGAAGCAATGATCTATCCCCGGATGCCATCACTCGCACTTCATTCAGATGACTTGAACCCGGAAGTATAACATAGATCTAACCCCGGGTGCGTGCATTCACTCGCACTTAATTCAGATGACTTAAACCCGGAAGTAAAACAGTGATCTAACCCCGGGTGCATTCACTCGCGCTTCATTCAGATGACTTGAACCCGGAAGTAAAACAATGATCTGTCCCCGCTGCGACATGAACTAACCAGATCGGTGGCACCGTCTGACGACACTATTCAAGTATTGCGTGTTCACCCAGACTCTGTCCGCCGAATGCACAAAGGCATAGCCGGTTAAACGACACCAGCCATTTAATTAGTGAGTTATAGTATACTGGAATAGCAAACTAACCCCCGCCTCTCTACTTAGATTTTCAGAAAGCTTTTGACAAAGTGCCACATCAAAGATTGCTACTTAAATTAAAAGCCCATGGTATCGGGGATAGCATAACTGACTGGATAGAACAATGGCTGACTGACAGAAGACAACGAGTTGTAGTAGATGGCGAAGTTTCAAATTGGAAATCGGTTTTGAGTGGGGTACCTCAAGGATCAGTATTAGGACCTATATTATTCTTAATTTATATCAATGACTTGGACGAGAGTATAACAAGTAACGTACTGAAATTTGCGGACGACACAAAACTGTTTAGAAAGGTTAATACTGATTGTGATAAACAACATTTACAAAACGATCTAGACAGATTAGTGAAATGGTCTGAGAAATGGCAGATGATGTTCAATTTTGGGAAATGTAAATGCCTACATACAGGACATGGGAACTTGAATGTAAACTATAAAATGGGAGCTACTGTTCTTGGTACTACTGTAAAAGAAAAGGACTTAGGAGTTACAATAAGCGCTGATATGAAAGTTTCAGAGCAGTGTGGTATTGCAGCTTCAAAGGGTAATCAAATTCTTGGATTGATTAGAAGAAACATAACATACAAGGGAAAAAAGTTAATTATACCTCTTTATAAAGCAATAGTTAGACCTCATTTAGAATACTGTATACAAGCATGGAGACCATATCGTAAGAAGGATATAGATACGCTTGAACGCATACAAAGGAGAGCAACTAAAATGATTCCAGAACTTAGAGACCTTAGTTATGAAGAACGCCTGAAAGAATGTGGTTTAACAACTCTAGAGACAAGGAGGTTAAGAGGAGATCAGATTGAAGTTTTTAAGATATTGAATGGGTATGAAAATATTGATAGAAATATGTTTTTCTCACTCAAGAAGGATAGCAGAACTAGAGGACATGAGGTAAAATTAGTAAAGGATCAATGTAGATTGGACATCAGGAAGCACTCGTTCTCACAGAGGACAGTAAATGAATGGAACAAACTGTCTACAGATTGTGTAACTGCTAGCAGCGTGAATATGTTTAAAAACAAGGTTGACACATATATCAGGAGGGCGGGTTATAAGTAGGTGAACATTGTTGGACTCTCGATAAGCCAATGGCTTCCTTGTCCACTTGCCATCTGGGCCTTTGGCTTGGATGGCAAATCTTGTTAAATCTTGTTAAATCTCTCTTGCATTTTTACGTCGCAAGTTGATACACTGTAGGTCAACAAACTGTTGACCAGAATCATGCAGTCAGCGCGAAACAAGAAAACTCATTTAATTCGATTTGTCGAAAATATGTGTTAAATTTACAGCTTACCACAAAGGTGAGCTACTCTTGTGCCAGGATCGCTCACAAACCGCTGTGTGGCGCCTCTATTCTGAGCGTGGCGCCCACTAAAGTAAAATATCACATTATGTTTCCAACAATATTATTCAAAATTATACCCGCAACTATTTTAATCATGTCTCAAATATGATTTTTTATCAAAACTGTCACGTTTGCAAAATAGCAATGCGCCTGCCTGTGTTTCTGGAATGTCATTACCCAAATCCCTGTGCGTTATCAAATCAGCAGCATAGTGCACAATCTCATTGATAAAGGTTCCACATTACAAACATGCGAACCTTACTGGCGGAACACATGTATTTCCTGGCGAATCAGATGACTGGAATTTGCCAACTTGCGAATGTTTAGGCATTGCACTCGCAGCAAAATAAATTGCGGTTTGATTGCGGTATTGAGTCCACTAAATGTTAGGGGCGTGTTATTATTTGGCGCATTTCCATACATTGTGGAGGATACTGTCCAGCGGTATAGTAAAACTATTACCAACCCTGACTCGCGAGGATGCCGGGGAACAAAGATATGTTATAACGACCGCCATTTGTGTAGGTTTTTAAAAGCAACAAAGACATATCGTAGGATTTTATGCATGGGACGCAGGATCACGTGTTGCCCTTTTCAATATCGTAATTGACCACACGTGTTCGATACATACAATACACTCACAATTCATGCGTGCGTGTATGCGTGCGTGCTTGCGTGTGCATTTAATTAGTTAACACAGAATATTAATATGATTAAATATGCCAACATATTTCTAAAGTGTCCCATAGGCACTGCTAAGAATTGTGACGTTTCCATCAGGGCACGTTGTGTTCGGAAATCATAACTAGCATCGGTGTTTTTTAACTTTGAACATCTAAATAATAGAGTAGTTTGTGAACCGCCCGCCCGCCCGCCCGCCCGCCCGCCCGCCCGCCCGCCCGCCCGCCCGCCCGCCCGCCCGCCCGCCCGCCCGCCCGCCCGCCCGCCCGCCCGCCCGCCCGCCCGCCCGCCCGCCCGCCCGCCCGCCCGCCCGCCCGCCCGCCCGCCCGCCCGCCCGCCCGCCCGCCCGCCCGCCCGCCCGCCCGCCCGCCCGCCCGCCCGCCCGCCCGCCCGCCCGCCCGCCCGCCCGCCCGCCCGCCCGCCCGCCCGCCCGCCCGCCCGCCCGCCCGCCCGCCCGCCCGCCCGCCCGCCCGCCCGCCCGCCCGCCCGCCCGCCCGCCCGCCCACCCGCCAGAATCAGGGTTGATGTTGAATAGCCGAAAGTGTCGTCGTGCGTGTATATCGATTAAGGCTGTTACACGATCAACAGATCGAACGTCTCGCTGGACTCACACTTGTGTAGAATTTCGAAAACTTTCCTTGACTAAGGTTACATTTCTATGACGAAGTAGCTAATTTGATGAATATAACATTTTATAAGGATTAACTCATCCTTTCTTAATAAAATTAAATCAACATATCAACTTAACCAAACAATAGGCATTGTTGTTTAAAACTGTGTTACATCGTTAATGAAGGGTTTGGCGTAAGCATGCGACCCTAAATAAAATACGTCTTTTCAAGATCAGGCTAAAACTCCGAATGACGCTCAAAGTCGTTACCGACGCTAAAACGAATTGGGATGTTATTTGGTTCTAACCAATCAAATCATATCTTAGCGTCCCTACGTCATACTTCAATCCCAGAATAACAGTGGAGGCGGGAATCTTAATTCAAAAAGGTATGTTATTCACCCAAGAGTCTTGTCCGCACAAAGGATGGGTCACCCATCCTTTGTGCGGACAAGAGTACGATCTGTATTTTTCTCCCAACCGTTGTACGGATAAGCATAATATTTCTTGACTACAGCCTCTAAATTATTAAAACAAACATAGCCTTCGCCGTTGCGCAATTAGGTAACGACGCATCGTCCACATTTGCGGTTGAGCAGATAAGATAGATCGAACGTCTTATTCGCCCAGCCGTTGTGCGGAAAAGTGTACGATCTGTTTTATTTGCCCAACCACTGAGTGAATAAATGTACAATATATTCTATTTGCCCAACGTTTGTGCAATTTCCACGGTTCTACTATTACTTCGGACAAATAAAACCTTTTTTTCAAAATAACAATACCTAACTGCAAACTCAAAATCATTAAAACAATCATATTCTGCGCCGTTGCACGACTAAGTAGCGACGCTCTCGTCCATGTTTGCGCGCATAAAACACAGGAAATTAATGTGGAAGAATCCGATTGGTAGTGGTTGGGCGAATAAGAATACATGCGTACAACTGGGGCGGATAAGATAGATCGCACGTCTTATTCGCACAACGGTTGGGCGGATAGCCACTTCATTCGCAAAAAGGTGCAACGCTTTAAAAAAAATTAATTGAAAAACTTACACACAGGATGAGGAATTAGGTTCGGTAAGCTGTAAATTAAATGTTTTGTTATTTCTCAATACTTCAACATCCCTTGTCAGAAAGAAGCAGACATAAAACATTCGAACTGAAAAACATACTAAGATGCTTGTGTGGTGAAGATTGTCGAAGAGCTATGGCCATGGGTAAGCTTTATTCATCAAGCGAGTTATATATATATATATATATATATATATATATATATATATATATATATATATATATATATATATATATATATATATATATATATATATATATATATATATATATATGTTGAGAGTTTACTGACGAGGTTGTTTTGTTGTTACAGGCAGCACATCACAACGTAAACTAAAAGGATCTTTTATTTAGAACATTTCTTTCGATTTAGCTAGCCTCTAAACGACTAGTGAAAGTCGTATAAGGTAGTGATTCTGACTGTAATGCCGTTGCTGCGTGGTATTACCGAAAAGCATATATCACTTTAACTTTTATAACTTGTTGCCGTCACTAGTGCTTTAATCCAAACCAAATGTGGCCGTAGACAGCCGACGATGCTGTAGTCCGTAGCTGACCAACTCATGTTTCAACAGAGTAAATAGAGATTCACTAGGTCCATCTGGCGATCAAGCAATGCATTACATTCAACACGGGTACTTAACGTAATAACGCGTACGCGTACGAGCCTTCTTTTCATGGTTGTTGTTTGTTCTTTCAGGTCTCTGTTTATAGTTGGCGAGCAACAATTATTCTGGCATTGCAATTTTGCTCAGTGCATATTTTACAAACAACAGTATACACATAATATATAAATAATAGTTGACCCCTAAACGCGATATTTTGTCACCAAAATTATTGTGGAGTCTACTACCATGACGATCTAGTACGCAACTATCTTAATACTGGTTTTGTGACTATTACCTATGCGCGCGCAACACCAGTAATTTCCTTCCGGTTACGCCTTCATGCTGGCGACAGCATTTAAAAAATAATATCCGATTTAGGATTGACGACGATCAGTCGATCATTGTAATATTTAATGAATAAAAGTGCGGTTTATTATTGTTTTAGTTAATAGGCAGTGTTTAATACAATTTATTATTTATTATTTAATAGGCAGTGTTTAATGCCATTTTTATAATTGATAATTATAAAGAAATATACTAGTGGTGATGAGCATTATGGCGAGTATAGATAAGTAACCAACATAAGTGTATACAATTGAAGGATATATATGGAAATTAATTTAGTTTATTGAAACATTAGAGACACAACACACACGTTTAAATATAGGGTTGAATAAAAGCAAATTAATTCATTGTCTGCTACATCTGAAAAACATGCCGGCAACATAATATTGACAATATCACTGATTTAATAGGTAACAAACTCTTTTATAAGAGTGAGGGCTCTTAAAAGAGCCGTTTGTTTTATTGCTCTTCGTGGTAGTCCTCTGGGTGGCCTGGTGTAATGTTTAACACCTATCTAAATAATGATATTCCAATTGTTAGTGCACAAACAAAGAATAGTTTCCAAGATTACCTAAATACTTACTGGTTTCGTAGTGCATGGCAAACAACGTTTACTGCCGATACAGCATTTTGGTGCCGGAACAAGATAGGCGAAATCCACTCTTGTTAACAGATAATATAACAGAACATCAGTTGAGGCTGATTGTCCAAGGGGAAAATGCAAATCATTTGAATAAATCTATCACATTACAAGTTCGAATTTTTATTGGTAAAATTCTACCCAGGCATTCACATGACACAGTGCTTGGTGCAACTAAACTAACAAAATGTAAAAACCAGGTAAACACTTCCAATTGTAAATTACAGAAGTGTATCGCAAAAAGACTCATTCTGGTTAAGGCAGGAAAAGTTAATCTAATTTCAAATTGGGAACGACATGGGTGGGCATTTGTTTCTTCAGAAACTAAAAACGATGTGGAAATTATCTTGACTATGCACTAAATGCAGTCAGTATAAATTTGTTAGAACATTTGAACAAGCGTACAGCCATAACTTTCCATGATGTTTTTTCCCAGTACCTGCGTGTTCCGGCACCAGATTAAGGGGTTTACATTGTTAATATATCCCTTACAATGGGCACTTGTTTAAGTTTCATACATAAGAGACAGTCATATTTTTGTAAGCATTTACATGCAGTGTTAGCAACTACAAACAAATGCCACGATCACTTGAAATTGTTGGAATTGTATTTTACAACTGTATAAAAATTCCTCCTGGTTTGTTTACACTTTCCCCCACAAACTGTAATACGCGTGGTCGATGTAATGTTTTCAGTGGTATAGTCATTATTGCAAAGGTCCCACCAAGCAACTAAATTAGAAGAACAACAGGCTAAGAAGGATGAGTTACTTAAACTCTCACATGATCCTCAGAAACCAGCTGCACCTTCCCTGGTAGATTATCTAAAAGACATCCTCATAATTTAGGTTTCAGACGGAAGGGGGACCCATAGTTATCAAAAATTGTAATTATGAGTTGAAATTTCCTATATTTAACATGAGTGATCCACACCAGCCTCATGTCAAAAGTCCACGTAATGTTAGAGAACGATCGGGTGGGAGGAAAAGATGTATGCGCAAAACACGGGGACTGACTATAAGTGAGGTAGCTTCGGCAAATGCCCAAATTTTGGCCTTCAAACTGTTAAAGTTGGCAATAGCTCGGTTGCAACAAGCAGTCAAGAAAATTAACTCGAGAGGTTACGAGGGTTGGTGTGGCTACAGTTAGACGTGCAATCGGCTTAATTAAGCCTGCCGTCAGTTTAATTATTAGGCTACCAGTCAATGTAGTTAGTCCAGCAATCCGTGTAGTTAAACCAGCAGTCAGTTTAATTAGGCCAGAAGTCAGCTTAATTAGGCCAGCAGTCAATTTAGTTAGGCCAGCAGTCAGTTTAATTAGGCCAGCAGTCGGTTTAGGGGTAGGATTAGTTAGACCAGGGGCCAGTGAAGTTATACCAGGTCTGGCAAATGTATTTATGTATTACGAGACCAATTTCTGCTGCTCTGTTTTCTCTTCCACAGTTGCAACAAGCAAGAGTTCCAAGTAACCGGCTGTTCGGCAACGATCATTCCACGGCACAGTTCTTTAACTGAGTAATACATTTTCTTAATGTTACTTCAATGTAATTCAGATTCATTAATGTTCAGATTCATTAACTAACAACAAAACGTTTATTGATAATGTATACCTAATGTATTTTGGTGTTTTTTGGACATTACACCCGGCCACACAAACGACTACCATGAAGAGCAATAAAACAAATGGCTCTTTTCAGAGCCCTGACAAGATGACGTTTGTTCCCCGTGTTCAAGGTGTGTACAAAAAGTGCCAGGAAAGACGGTACCTGTTAAGATAACTAAGATCGTTTCATGTTGACCCAAACTTCTATTATTGTTGTAGAGGAATATTATAGTCAGTGTTGACATATTGTAGTATCTGTTTTTTACCTGCTATGTCTGTCTCACACAAAAAGTATGCTTCTCTGCATCTGCAAAACTACTTCCAAGATCATAGACCTCCCCATACAGCCTGTATCTCAGCTGACTGAACGTGCAATGATCAGAAAAGCATATGCAGTTGCCAATGACCCCGCCCACCCACTGAATACAGAGTTTGACCTTCTTCCGTCTCAGAGACGATACCGGTGCAGGAAAAAAACAGGTTCAAAAACAGTTTCGTTCCCCATGCGATAAGTCGTCTCAACAA
Source organism: Lamellibrachia satsuma (assembly GCA_033239005.1). Classification (NCBI taxonomy): domain Eukaryota; kingdom Metazoa; phylum Annelida; class Polychaeta; order Sabellida; family Siboglinidae; genus Lamellibrachia; species Lamellibrachia satsuma. Next base: position 3,803,075 of record BSQZ01000053.1, read on the forward strand.
ACTCTGATTTAAGCGTTCATCACGTGCAAGCCGATCGCTGAATAGTGTTTTATTAACTAATTTCATGTATATATTACATTCATTAACCATGTTTATCTAAAATGTCATCCTCTTTACATATGATGCTCAGCAAGCAGAAAACAATTATCCAATGTCTTATTGGGCAGTAAACTCTTATCGTATCGTATCGTATCGTATCATATATATGTAAGTGTCGACAGGTTTGTACACATCTACCACTAGGCACACCCCTCACCCCCCCCATGCACAAAAGGGCAGTACAAGTTTGAAAATGTCAACAGTTTCCTCTTTCTTCCCCCTCGCGAAGGCATGACGTTGTGGATGTTGTTCCTGAGAACAGCATGTAGGCGTATGTTAACAAACAAACTTGCATTGTCTCTCATTTTACATTAACCCTAGTACAGACAAGAGCGATGCTTTCAAGTTCTTTGTTGAGACGAAGAAGGAGTCAGGGATTGTCCTCATTGTTGACATATCTTTTTATGCAGCTTCCTGGCCATATACCCCGAAATACCCCTTTGATGTTTGACTGCAACAGTCCGTTATGTTTCTTTCTGGGCGTATCTTTCTGCAGTCTTTTCCACTGTTTAATGCGCCTGTATTTCGGCCGAGCTATTTTCAGCTGATCACGTAGTGCAGCTTTGCGTGAGGTCATCTGTTTGTCTGGCTTAGCAGCTGATGATTCGACGGCATGTGAAGTTGAAGGTGAAGATGGTGGCGCACAGTATCCAGTCACATCTGAAAGTACAAACAAAAATAAGAGAGACAATGAAGTGGAGTAAAACAAATAAAAACAAGACAACACGGGGCCACTCAAATGTTGCTTGAACAGACCGGCCGATTATTCAATGCTAACTGAAATAAACAAGCAAAAATAAGAGAACCATTAAAAAAATAACATGTGAAAATAACACCTGTCTGATCTCCACTATTCTTTCGTGGCAGTTCAGGCCTAGTTGGCTGCTTCCGTCGCTTGCTCGGTGAGGGTCTGGTGGACATGACCTTGGGTAACTTATTTAGCACATCAAACTGTTTAGGGACAGCACTCCAAACCAAAGACCTCTTCTGCTGGGCATTCATGAACTGCGAGTCTTCAAAGTGGTCCTGGCAGAGGCGGCAGTTCTTGTAGAGATATTCTGAAGATTAACCCCGAAGATCTTCTCGTCTGCAGAACTGCACCCGTTTTCTGCATCTGTACAAAAATAAAACAATATTTGTAACTACACTGTGCATCTTTCATATAATGAAATAGGTAGTAAATAAATAAATAAATTGATACATAAGATAAATTAATAGATGAATAGAAATTAGAATTCAACTATTCATTGCCTCAAACTCAAACTAGGTAATCTCAGTACGAAACATTACTGATTTACAATCGAGTTAGCCATACTCAGGATACATCTAATTCAGTAACAGCATGCATTTCTCAAATGACGGTTGGAAGACAGCGTTTACATAACAGATGACGCATTAACTTTATTGTCGGTTCGCTTATCGAAAGTCCGGCGTTATTTCTGCATTTAAATTTTGCATTTAAAATGTACACATTTCAGTCTGAATACAGTCGTGAAAGCAGCCGGATTTGAGCGATTTCATGACAGATCTGTCCACTCAGTGTCCGATTCAGAAGAGTACATTCACAAGGCGTAAAATCATCGCGTAGTGCCAATAATATAACAATACAGCCTTATCCAATTAAGCTTACCTTTCAGCAAGTTTTGGAAATCGAAAGAATGTCTTCTCCGAATGTTTTATCTTTGAATTACTGCCATTCGGAGCAGAACACCGCGCACTGTTATTTTTCTTCGCCATCTTTGCGTATGTGTCCTACTCTACCGCTTGGTGGCGCTACCCGCACTCGGCTTCACCAATAATAGCTGAGTGGCGCCTCTTTGCCTCCTACACTCTTTGATATATCTACCATATGCATACACATGTGATGTGGCAAAACATTATTCTTACTTCCAAATAAAGATCAACATAAACGAAAAAAAATCATATCTTATGACTATCTTCATAGAGAAGACGTTTGGCGGCTCTAAGTGGTCGTTTTCATGGTTAGGTCAGAAAGTAAACATCGCAATAGCAGGAGTAGCGCTACCGGGTGGTGGTGAATTCGGCCCTCGGAGAATTCGGCCCAACTGCCATGTTGTTTCGGCTTGGTGATTTTGGTGGCTGATGTAAAACGCAATATCTACTCAGTTCTAGCTAGTAATGGATTAGCCTTCATTTTAATGGTGTGTTATTTATGCACTTGTCATCAAAGGGATGATAAGTTTAACTAAAATGCTTCACATTCAAAAAGAAAAACACCGTATAGATCAAAGACCACATGCAGGTGTCTCATCAGTATTCATAATACAATAATCGCTGTCATTATTATGTATCTGATTTAATTAAAAACACAAACTGGGGAGAATTTTTTCTGATGAGGGAAAACGCATGAAAATTTGAAATAAATATAGAAATAAGATATTATGGTAATTGTAATTTAATTTATTTAAATTATTCAACTTTATGATATTATAGTTTTTGGTGTAATATATTGTATATTATATGATATGAACTTCAAGGATGCAACTAATTGTATAAGTTCTAATGATCGTATCGTTTAATGCATGTTAAAATGGACAAAATGTATTTTATGCGAAAGGAAGTGAAAGCTATAAAAGCAGTTACAAACTAACAATTCGGGTTAATGTGGAAATAAATAAATTAACAAATGAAAGAATAAATAGAATACTTTATTCACAGAAAGACACACATTAACCTTCATGTGCTCGCTACACAATCGTTTGGACCGAGATCACTATGCCCGTTGTGTTCTGAGGCCGAAGTTACCAGAGTTGGGGGCCGAACTCTCAAAAGAATACTGTTCGAATTCGCCGGATCGAATTCACCATGAGCCGACATCACCTGTATCCGCTCTGACAGCTCGCTGACAGCTCGCTTCGATCCTAGGTGAACCGTGGTCGTCGACGCCCGTGTCGCTGCCTGTGTTCTACGGATTGATGACATCAACATAGCTTCCACTACTGGGAATATTGTGGGCACATCATCCTCTTTCAAAGATATTTTATTACCAGGATAACCCCGGGCTGCACCTTCTCTGGTCCGGATCGCAATCGAAACAAGTTTTCTCGAAGCGAGCAAAGCCAGATGAGCTTCGTCGACTTTTTTAAACAAGGTTGGTTCCGTGTGGTACTTAAACCAACTACATGTTACTTTATTTTTCCTACTATTTGCATTTCAGTCAAATGCCGTACAATAAACCATTCTGACACTCGCTTCTAAACAACCGCTATCGCCGTTAACAGTACGGTGAATGAATGGAAAGTCCCAGTCTCGTAGCACTTCCTTATCATCAGTGACGTCACGTCCAAGTTTGCCGATTAGCGCAGGGAAAAATGTGCATAATCGAGGCAGGCCGGTAGAACAGAGTATTATTTAGAATTATTAATTAATGGAATTAATATATGGAAATATACAACAAGCTGTAATATAATATGTTTCCAAGCAATTGTTGTTATTCCCTTTAAGAAACATACATCATGTTTGTTCTGCATGTTGATTAATTACCTCCAAAATATATACTCATTACCATTAATATAATCAACACATTCTTTGTTCAAATCTAGGATCCAACCATCTCTCACCTAACACATTGAATTGTTTGTGTGCGTGCGTGTTTGCTCGCGTGTGTGCGTATGTGCATGCGTTCGTGCGTGTCTGTGCAGCAAAATTCAGTATATCATACAATGACCCACAAATGGACCATTCATGTTAATCTACTTGTAATCTCTGCAGACATTGTATTTTCTCTAAATTTCTTCTTATTAGTACCATTATCGTGGACGTCTCAGTACATTGCCCCTAGTGGAAATACATTAAACGTCTTGAAATAGGAACCACCAAAGATTTAAGGCGGAAATGCATGTATAGATTTCGCAGTAGGATTTGGACAGCAACGTGCTGGATAAAATATGCAAGTTTGAGAATAATACGAAGGTCATGCAGAAACCAGTGGTGATACAAGGACGTGTACAAGTCACCATGACTTGGAAGAGAATGTTGTAGTGTGTGAGTCAATAAACACGTTACGTATATTTACACGTATGTGTCTGTTCTATGGGCAGTGTTATACGTTATCTTATCAGGCAGACAATGGATGATCTCAAAACACGGATGTACGACACTACACGAATTTGGTTTCACTGGGAGGGAGGTTACCAAGTGTTCCATTTAAGGTTGTATATTGATATAGTTTTCCCTAGACGTCGTTTGTATTCTGATCACAGTTCATAAAGGCGCTGACTTCGAGTGCAATCAGGCGGCTTTGCGTTGTGGCGGCTGACGTTTCAACTGGGGAATACGACGTTGCTGAAGTAGTACACGGGTCGATGTGATTCAAAGTTTCATGTAGCGGAGGACGTGGTCAGAGGGTAAATAACATGGGTTTCGTGTAGTATAGTTCATCGATCATTTGAAGTCATTCTTAGAACATTATGTATATAAAGACGTATGCACTAGTCGACGTATTGTGATTTTGTGTTGATTGTTCCTTTTGCATGTGCATACGCACGCACGCACGCATGCTCGCAAACACGCACGCACGCACGCACGCACGCGCACACACACATACTTAGAACAAACCCGCTCTTCGCAATGTTGTCCACTCATTGTTTACACCACAACAACTCACCCTGCTCATTATATTTTGGTAGGTCTCTTAAATTGAATTACTGGTCAAATTTCAAACTTGTACAAAGGGAATATGATTTATACACAGCACGATGTTCATACTGAATACTTTTTGTACCAAGATTGCGACAAACACCAGTTATTTCCAGAGTACAGAATGACAATATTTGGAAGACAATTGGTTGACTGTTTGGAGCTTTGAGAAAAATAGTGTGGCTATTTTCGTTCAAATCACTACATTTTCTGTTCTTCTGGTAGTCAGTGAAGAACATACAACATTGGCATTGCTTTGTCAATCACCGTGGCGGCGTGACCTTTACTTACAAAGTCGGTGTCCCGTGGTGGTGTTTGTTTGGTTGTTATCATCATTGTGTTTGCTGCAGCGATAGTGTGTACATAGTTAGGCTTCCACAGGCGGGGATTCCGTCGTAACACCTACTGCTATGGACTTAGTGATGGTGAGAATGTTACATGATGCGGTCCTCGCGTACACAGAAAGGTCACACCGCTGACCGGCCCGTGGTGACGCGTCGTTTATTAGCGGGCTAATGAAGGACTGGCAGCTGTCGGGAGCGTGCGAGCGGGCGGGCGGGTAGACGGGTCGAATGAGTGGGAGGCGTAGGTAGTCTCACACAGCGGTGGGCCGGTGTGGACTCGAGCCGTTTCGGTTGTCGCCCTGCTACGCTGCATAGGGATGTGCGAGTTATCGCTGGAGTAAGCGCTCGGGTGAATACACAAATACAAACACACACCGCGCGCGTCCTCGCAGTCGGGTCGTGCTTTCACCGCCGACGGACGTACATCGTGCCGCTCGGAGGCTTGAATCTCGGAGACACGGAGCAGCAACAAGAGTCCTGGAAACGGGATGGAGAGGCTACCGTGGCCCGGCGGGCTGATGATGCGAGCCGGCCAGGTCCGCTATCTACTCGCCGTCTGTGCCCTATCGACATTCGTGCTAATATTACACGTCGCTATCAACTTCAAACCCGGTAAGTCTTTCTGGCCTGTGTGCCGCTCTCCTGTCTGGGTCACGGGGTGTTACCCGGGATATTGGCACTGTGCAGTGGCGTACTTAGAGGGGGAATTGGGCCATTAAGCCAAAGCTACAAGGGGCATTGGCCCAATGCCCCTCGGTTTTTTATTTTGTTAGTATGTGACCTGTTACACCACTATTGTGGTGTATGGTAAACTAATGGTTGAGTACGCTTGGTCATTGGTACTGTGCATGTAGGTGTTGATAATGCATTGTTTAAGCAGGAGGACTTGAACTAGGTCTTGATACTATAATATATATATATATATATATATATATATATATATATATATATATATATATATATATATATAAGGCCGTCATACTTTTGTAATGACTTCTCTGTGTGTGTGTGTGTGTGTGTATGCGTGCGTGCGTGCGTGCGTGCGTGCGTGCGTGCGTGTTCATGACAACATGTCATTGAATGTATTGTTAAATATTGCACTCCATGTCCATTTTAATATATTTTCAAATAGCAGTCAACAAATTGAGGATAAATTGCAGCATGCCCGCATAGTAAACGATGGCATAATGTTGAATAGTAATCCACCACGAATGAACACAAAACGTCTCCTTCCATTCAGCAATCGGTAACACAGCAATCGCTCTCAGCGTCTAGACGTATAGTATATCAGTGACGTTTTAGGATGTGATAGGTATTTCAGCATCACTTCCAGATTTCCATTGCCAAACCTAAGAGTAACTATAGTTTTGTTTGTTCATTGTCGACTCGTTATATAATCCTTGTCCGTGACTAAAATTAATTAAAACTTTGCCGACGATGTTAGGCGATTTTATTGTGTGATTGAAACTATGAGCGCGCGGTTGATGCAACTACAAATGGACTTCCAGTGTTTTAACTCTTCAACAGCGATACTTGGCTTTGCGTGATTACGTAATTACGGTAAACGGAGACAAAAAAGTACGTTTGCACTGGGAGTTTTGACAAACTATTACGATATCACCGGATGCCCGCGCATTAACGCGGACAACCAAATCGCATGGAATACGCAGTCCCTAAGGTTGAGAACCAGGTTCACCTTAGTAACGTCAAAAATGCCGTGTCTGCTCCGGGCCTTGAACTCTGCCATGTAAACGGATGTGCTAATCATTACACTATCGCGCTTCTCTTGTGTGCTTGTTCAGAATTCAGGTTAGTTGTGTGGTTGGGGCTACGTTTCGTGTTACAGCTATATTAAGATTACGTAAGCCGGAACGGATGAATAAGTATAAATTGCAAATTAGCGTGATACAGTTGCGCCTCTAAGTTCTGGTTCCAGAGGATATAGGCGCTGTATAAGTTCTCTAGTATTATTACGACTGTGATAGGCTTATACCAGACAATAAGAAAAGTAGCTGACTTAGTAATTAATACGTCACACGCACTGATACAGGATCACCATTGATGTCACAAATGTTTGTCACGTGTTTCCGCCCGCCTGTAATTCGGCAGCTCACGCCACCGCCTTATATAAACAACCCCGGCAAGATTATGGTTACAAAACCAGGCGTCTGTCCGGGTGCTTCGCCAGTGAACGTTTACAGACTCTCGCGGGCTGTCTTGGATTAACGAGCCTACCCGGCGTTGTTCCTTCGCATCACAGCTGTCCGGGCAAACATAAAACAGCCCAGGCAGACTCAACCGCCCCAGTACTAGCTAGCGGAGTTCCAGCCCCCTTGACGATGTACGCGTGGATTACGTACCAAAATCGGTTCGGAACTAAATAACTTAGCTCTGATTTAAAACTGACACCCACTCACCGTTTCACGTGTGTATTCCGTGGCATACCATCTGCACACTGACATCAGAAGCAGACGAAATATACTCCAAATCATTGATTATGATTACGTTTATTATAAGTAGTGAGCGACGTTTTCCGAAATCAACTCGCGCACGATGTCACGTGATGTTACGGTTTTCACCACAAAACGTAATAATGTTTTATTTATGCATGATTACTGCCAAGTAACTCTATTGATATATATATATATATATATATATATATATATATATATATATATATATATATATATATATATATATATATATATATATATATATATATATATATATATATATATATATATATATAAGGCGAGCTTGGTTAGCAGAAGGTAATCTGGGTCAAATTCTGCACTAAACTGTAATCCAGTGCGAAGGCTAATTAGATAAATCCATACCAAATGGGAAGACAACACATTCCATCCCATGTTGTTTCTCCCAACCCTCCTAGTCTTTATTTATGACACATGCACAACATTCCTTTTATATGTCTACTATCACAAATAAACCATCCTAGATATAGAGTTATACATACCATACATACATTGTACATTCTTCGCAATTAAATAGAAGCGGAATAACCTCAAATATGTAGGTGACAATATGTAGGTGTCAATATGTAGGTGACAATAGGAGACAGTCTCGTCAATCGCCATGCTAGCTTTGTCCATAAATGCTGGTTTTCGGCCCCCAACGATATGTTGCCCGCTATCGCATAGCACAGTACATTGTATGTAGTGTCCTTGACATTATAGTTAACATCGGTTAAATAGTAGCAACCATATCCGCTTATATGATATCGTTACCGCAGTATGAATTATATTTACGTAGTGTATTTCTTTCTGTACGATGATGTCTATCTGCATACCACATTGTCAGACAACATACTACTTCGGCGTTCTGTGGCGGTAGTGGCTTCAGGTTCTTGCCCTGTGCTAGAAACACCAGTGGCGGTTGGCAAGTCTTTGAGCAGCCGGAGCAGCTGCGGTGTTTAGTTGCTGTATCCGTGGTTATTTATTGCATCGGGGTGAATAGATCGGTGTCTACTCGGAGAACACAACTACGTAGTGTACCCTAGTTCCCCGAGGAATTCACGACGTGACGGGAAACTCCAGTTAACAGGGTGTTTTTCTGTGAAACGATGACTGTTAGATTTGAGCATATTACTGCTAAGTAGAGTTAAGCGATTGCAAGTGCCATGGTGCATATGTAGTCTCTTAAGAGAAGCCACACATCAAAGACATGATGCGAGTATCGTTACCCAACACCGGGATGTCCCTTTGGGAATTTGCGATAACGAAGGAATAATGAATGAAGTTAGGCGCGGTTGCACAACGTTTCCAATAATAATAGTTGCTGTGTGCGCCTCTGGAAGGCACATACCGCAGCTTCACTTATCACGCCCAACCGTTACGCGTACGTACGCGGTATTTCATAAGTGTTTCTATTTGCCTGTGAGAAGCTTTGGTGTGGCAATTACTAAAACATCGTCTCGTGTGTGTGGGAGTGGGGGTGGGGTGGGGTGGGGGGTGGGGTGGGGATGGGTGTATCTGTATATGTCTGTATGTTTGCCCGCGCGTACATGCATGCGTATACGTAAGTGTGTGCGTGCGTGCGTCTTGTGTGGTGTGGGTGTGGTGGTGTTGGTGTTGTGCGTGCGTGCGTGTGTGTGTGCGTGTGTGTGTGTGTGTGTGTGTGTGTGTGTGTGTGTGTGTGCGTGTGTGTGCGCGTGTGTGTGTGCGTGTGTGTGCGTGTGCGTGCGTGCGCCTACAGGTGCCTCAGTAGTCTATGCTAACTGTACAGCTGTGGCGTGTGACCTTGGTAACTGCCACCGAAGCCATGCGCCAGCAACGCGTGAAATGGATACGGTTATATTCTCTCTGGTTTGACTGGTATTGGTGAATATGAATGGACAACCGACCACTGGAATGAGTGCTTCGAAATGTGATATGGACGAACAACCGGCCGGTTGTTCAGCTAAGGTTGTGTTCACTGCGCCACGATGGCCACGTCTCCAGCTATTCAGAATACATGTGCAGAACTTTAATGAACGAAGAAGAGTTCAGAAGTATGTTCAACACGATGGCCACGTCTCCATTTATTCAGAATACATGTGCAGAACTTTAATGAACGACGAAGAGTTCAGAAGTCTGTTCAACACGATGGCCACGTCTCCATTTATTCAGAATACATGTGCAGAACTTTAATGAACGACGAAGAGTTCAGAAGTCTGTTCAACACGATGGCCACGTCTCCAGTTATTCAGAATACATGTGCAGAACTTTAATGAACGACGAAGAGTTCAGAAGTCTGTTCAACACGATGGCCACGTCTCCAGTTATTCAAAATACATGTGCAGAACTTTAATGAACGACGAAGAGTTCAGAAGTCTGTTCAACACGATGGCCACGTCTCCAGTTATTCAGAATACATGTGCAGAACTTTAATGAACGACGAAGAGTTCAGAAGTCTGTTCAACACGATGGCCACGTCTCCATTTATTCAGAATACATGTGCAGAACTTTAATGAACGACGAAGAGTTCAGAAGTCTGTTCAACACGATGGCCACGTCTCCATTTATTCAGAATACATGTGCAGAACTTTAATGAACGACGAAGAGTTCAGAAGTCTGTTCAACACGATGGCCACGTCTCCAGTTATTCAGAATACATGTGCAGAACTTTAATGAACGACGAAGAGTTCAGAAGTCTGTTCAACACGATGGCCACGTCTCCAGTTATTCAGAATACATGTGCAGAACTTTAATGAACGACGAAGAGTTCAGAAGTCTGTTCAACACGCCAACTACCAATTGCATTAGTCATTTGCGAACGCTGACGCCGCAGACAATCCGCGACGGCGACAGGAATGTTTATGCAATTATAATTTTTTTCCGCGTAGGGAGGCCGGGTGACGTGGCAATTTGTTAAGAAATGAACCTTTCTACATATGCTTATGTAATTATTTAAGATCGGCAGCTTCAATGGCTGAACTTGATTTTCCTTTTCCAAGATGGACGCAGCATCGTTAACCTCCATCGATCGTTTGATGTTACTAATCTACTGGACTGGTGAACATGTATAATGTCATTTTACGGCACTAAATATCAAGATAAGTCTACTGACAAGTTGGCAACACCTTTGGTGGACATCTGGCATATGACAAATCGGTCGGCCGATGGGTAGTCGTCAACTTTTTGTCGGCAGACAAACTGTCGGTATGTGTATGGCGGGCGGCCGACATGTTTAGGAGGCGAATATACGATCTCGGGGCAACGTGGGACAAGCTTAGTCCCCGCCCCTTTAGTTTGGCTTTCTACCATGTACTTTCTACCATGTACTTGCGCAAACGGAAGTTGTCCATTTCACGGAAATAAATCATATCCCAAAGGGGCATGGTTCATTGACTCCCCCTATATGCGCCACTTTGTACAAGTCATCGTGTCACGTCAAGACATGCTTTATCAGAAGATCTCAGGTTCGACCACAATGTGGCTTTATTCGTCGAAGTCCATACGCAGTACAACCTTTATACTACAACTACTCTACTACAGTTCTTCTACCGCTCTCCTTCAGCTCACCTACAGTTCTCCTCCTACTAGATCTAAATCTTTGCCTTTTTAGCAAATAGTTTACATATTATGAGCATCAAGTTAATATCTGCACATTGTTCAGTTATTGATTGTACCTACACAGACAAGCAAGTGTGAATTCAAGATGCTGAGATGCTAATATTATTCATGAAGTCCCTACGTATCTGGATTTTATATTCTGTAAACTTATCCCGAATATATCTTAATGTACATTATAGTAATCCTAAAGGTATAGTAATCCTAAATTACATAATGATTAATGCGATGCCGTTCCCTAATCGATTCCTAATCTACAACCTTCCGAGAACTCGGCTAGACTGACCTACCACATCAATCATAGCACAACCAAGCATCATAACGTTTATACAGACCCTCAGAAAGGTATAAGAAAATGCTAGAAAGTTATCAGAACTGCTTAGAAGTAATCCAAACTACAGTCAACCGCCTTGCTCTTTATAACTTGACAATTTCCAACCGCGCGAGCGTGCGTCTGTTCTCAACGGCCTCTCAAAACAATGATTGACACTTCATTTGTCGCCAAGGCTGACGCACAATTGACGCGACGTAATAGATGTCCGCTGGTGGCAATCATGGACTACTTGTTATGCAACGATCGTCGTCGGCCGCTCGCATTGCTGTGGCAGCCACTGTCACACTGGGATTGGACTATGATCCCGACAGATCACACTATACTATCAGTGTGCAGGCCCCGGATGTTCACATAATCACTAGGTGGTGTATGTACAGTCCGTATTTATTTTATATCATCATTATAAGGAACGCAGGACGTTG
>BSQZ01000053.1:3820000-3917500 GCA_033239005.1 Lamellibrachia satsuma
ATTGGGGATGGTGCATCCTTCGTGACTCGGTTGATCACATTAATGACGGTCCTGTCTTATTAATTTCGGACGTAAACGAACCATTGAGGGCGACATGTACCCTGACAGTGACCATCGCCAGGGCAAGCATATAACGCTCGGTTTGACGTAGGGGTCTGACAAAGACTGACTAGTTGAATGAGACTTCGCAACACCATCAACTTGTAGTAACCACAACAAACATAGTATTCAGTTAATAGAACGTTGCCGAGTACTGGAAACAACACCGTGTGCTAGTCCTCTGGATGTCATAACCCACCCTACCATATGAATAGAATAACTCGATGTACGCGTACTTTATCAAGCATGTAACATGGGTTGTCTATTCCTGGAACGATCTTCGACACATGCTAGGCCCGTCTGCCGCTCTGTACATCTTCCTCTGGACCGTTTCATAACACGGGCAAAATCGGCAATGAATAGCAGATGTGCGTTTGATTGGTGGCTGGCTCGGTGATACGCAAGCGAAGTTCAAATACCGATATGGCTGGAGCATCGCGAATCAAATTTCGTATAACAGATGACGGATTGTGGCGGTTCTGAGAACGAACCGTCACTCAGTGCTTTCGCCGGCTTCCTGTCTGGGTTCGTTGCTTCTGATAACACAGGTAGGAACCTCTCCGGGCTGTGTATAGAATTGGCAAAGTTGTTTGATTATTTGCATGTGGATGACAGTAGATTTTGTACAAGGTTTACATTATTACATTACATAACATTTATGTGTAAATATTGGATGTAATTATTCGGCGCCATTTTTTAGGGGAGTTCGATTGTGTATTTGGATAAATCAGTGAGAACTTAAAGTGAGAAATGTTCATGTAGCTGCGAAAATGACTAAAATAGTTTCGTCCAGGATAAATACACACTCTCCAATGATAGTGCTATCTGTTCGTGTACGGTGCTGCTGAGCGGGGGAGGTCTTATCAGGTTGCATCATAATAGGCTCTAACGCCGTTTTTCTAGCGCTAATCCCGAGAGACTCACGCCGTGGCGTTATCAGCTTATTACAACAACAGAAGTGACCCCGTGACCCCGTGTCACGCCTTATCATCTCATTTAAACCGCCTAAAAAGCGAACGGTTGGCTTATCGGTGGCGTTGAAATCGTCTGCCCTGCGTCAGTTGCGTGCACTGGGTGCGGGGAATGAACAAAGCGAGCAGACGGCAACGGCGCCACGCATGCAGATCCCGCAGATAATCGGAATTTCTCCACGCTATGACTTTAGATGATTACGTAAGATCTGAGAAGAATAACCACGACCATTAGAACGGATGTATTCAATTTGTAGCAGGAAACATCTGAGCTGTTGACCCGATTCGTCTGAAATAGATTGCGGACGAGCTGCTGAGACTTATCCCGGAAAGCTAGGGAAGCTGACCTTACTTACCCTTACCATGGACCAAGCTGGCAGAAGGAATGCACCGATTACACCTGACCTCATTCTTGTCTCACGATGACCTAGTTTTACAGCCGGGTTCCGGCGCCTTGACTCTGGTGAGTATTTATCAGTTGTCATGGGTCAATTGGGAGTTGCGCTGTGCCAAAGCCGCTTTAGCAGACGAGGCCATTGATGAGATTTCACGCCGCCAGCTCTTTGAAATCCATGCACTTCCAGTTAGTGTTAGGACAGCAGGAAACACATTTCGCCGTCATATGTATAGCCTATATATTGTATAGCCTACAACGTCGATGACAAGATTTGGTAAGCGGTTACCCACTGCCGCGCCCGGTAAGCTTAGACATCCGTTGCCCGATACAATTAATGCATACATGTCTTCACAGTGTTTTTTTTTATCCCAGCCACGCCTTGTCCGTGTCGCAATGGTACACACACTGCATGCTCAACCTAATCCATTGGACGTGACACGCGTCTATTTACAGACTAAATGTACGCCATGTAACACGCGTGCCATTTCGAAAAGATAGGGGCAGAGATTACTCGGGTTGTACCAGGCGACAGTGATCACACCTAGTTAGCCTTTACGTCTTGCTAATTTGTTTACTGGTTTGCAACCACATAGAATCACTATACTTGATATTCGGACCACGGGTAGCGTAGTCCAGTAGTGTAGACGTTAACACATCTGCTTTACTTGCCCGAGTTGTGAGTTCATGAACCGAACCACACATGGGTATGCGTGGTGTAAAAACCTGGCTATCAACCACATTCGATGGCTAGCCGTGCTTGGTGATTCATCAATGATCACGATAATGTCGGTCCTGGCTGATTAATTGGGGATGTAAATGAACCACCGAGGACAACATGCTCCCTGGCGGTGACCAACCCCAGGGCCAGCGTAATAAAGGTCGGATTGGCGATATTGTTTTAAAATGCTGACTAGTTGAATGAGATTTCGTAACTCCCTATTGTGGTAACCACAACATTAGTCATTCAACAGAACGCTGCCCAATGCTGGATGCAAGGAGAACTACATACATAGGCCCTGTATGACAGAACTTGTGGTATGCACCTTGTAACCTGCCGACGGGAAATAACTCACCCCTAATCAAAGACGCACATGTGAAGCCATCTTCCAGTTCCGTCAACCATTAGGAAGCGTTAGGAAACTGCTCATTAAACCCCGCGGGATTACATTAACCCCGACAATTTGTGGTTGTCGCCCAAACAAGCTAAATACGAGATACTTGTAAACCCGACCAAAGCTAGTAGATCATGCGAAACATAAAGTACCATATATTACGTTATTAGACTATACATAGATAATGCGAAACATAACGTAGCATATATTACGTTACTAGACTATAGAACACTGTTAACGGTAAAGTTACGTTCTTAGATAGCGCAGTAGCCAGTTCTTGGGACTGTTCAAAGCACTTTACACTTGGCAGACGCCATTGCGACTTCTCTGGGAAGCATTCAGCCATGGTACAACTCCTGCTTACAATTATATTATTCGTTCACATGTCCATTTATGTCTGTAGACAGGTAGTCATTTATACAACTGAGTGAATTGCGGCAACATGGAATGAACGAAATTGCAGCAGCAGGCAGCAAGAGGAATCGAACCCGGGCTCTCTCGATTGAGAGCCCGGCGTTCTATTCGATACGCTACGGCGTTCCACATTGTTTTGTCTGACATTTGTAGGTGTGCACTGTGAAGTGATAAAGTGAAGTGTGTGTCCATAAAGTAAACGTAAAATGTGAAGTGAACGAAAAACACAGATATATCATGTACATGTTACGTTTGCTGTCATGATAGGATGGAAAATTAAATGTGACTAAACTATTATCGACACACACACATTCCTTAATTTTCACAAGGACGTGTTTAACATGTTACTAATACGTCTCGTATTGTTTTGCTTGACACAGATAATATTAATTAACCGATGTCTTGGTTGTTAATCTAGGACATGTAGTGTCATAACAAATTGTGTAAACTGTTGACACTTAACGGTAACACAGTGATTGATTAAATAAATAAGTCTTATATTTCCACGCGGAATTAGCCCAAAAAAACTGCTACTACACAGTGGTACGTGGCGTGTTTGTAACAGGGCAATCGATCAATGTCAAAGGGGCAACTTTCCCTGCTTTCCCAGCTTTCCCAAGTCGCCCTAGAGCAACGTTGCCCTAACAACAGTGGTAAACAGCGGTTCTCGAGGTCAGGAAAATACGACTGTTTCTTGTTTTTATCTGCAGTCACGCAGTCCTTTTAAGGCTTCTATGAACGTCATCAATCTTATTCCGGGTTTTTTTTGTATCGCAGTTGCACTGATAACTGATTGCATGTCTAGTAATGTGTCCGTCAACGGTGTGTAAAAAAAACCGAGACAGCCATTAGGAAAGATGAGATCGTGTAACGTGTAACTCCTTTAAGTAGGCGGTCGCATCATTAGTTTCCTTTGCTGGAAATTTGATCTACAAATGCGCTTAAGATAATGGCACGAGTATTGTCACTGGGCGCCTAGGCAAAATGAACAATGTTTCATTCATTGATTTAAAAAGTAAAGTGTCTGTTTGAACTCGTTCGTATTCCGGCTAAATAAAACGCGAATCATACCAACACCATATTCAACACGAAGCGTCATTAAATGTCAAACCCATGTCAAACTTAACGAATCTTTTTGATGCACGCTTTAAATTACATTACTGCAACTGTTAAAAAAGCTAGCGCAAAGAAATATACATGACATGTAATGTTACTGTAACACGTACACTATGTACGTGAAATACTTCTCCAAGTACATCCGGTCTCAGCATCGAATGGAATGAGACAAGTCACCATAACGGTTGTCCGACTAAACCGAGACATTTTATATGCGTAAAAGATTACGCTAATTTGATCAAGTGTTTTTGAAATGTCACTACATGGAGGATAATGGATGATATCGCGTTTCAGAATTATTGACGATTTACATCATCTAAGATCACACAAAACGTAAATTGACGACGAATGCGGAACGATTTGATCTTTCCTGTTCAGACTTATATTATAACTTTTCAGTTTTTCTAATAACTTTATTGTCGTCAGAAGGTACTGTACAGGTGTCATGCTATTTTAAGCTCATCTGATATTCTTAGACTTTAGTGTGACTTCGTTGGATCGTTCTGCTCCGTAAACAGCTATAGACCCTTATCCAACAAAGGAAACATGTGTCGATCTCGATTAGCCAACAGCTTTCCTGGTGATTTCGTTCCTCTATTAGTCGGTATACGAACGCCGTGCACAAGCGGTGCCAGTACACATTCTAAAAACACGAATACAACGAAACATAAAAATACTTCCGGAGGAAATGATATAAAACATCCAGGAAAGACACAGATTAACGGCTTGGTGGACACACTTGAGATTATATGAAGGCTGCATCAGACTTTCGTAGAACCGGATGACTGTGTATCCAGTGCAGTCTAGCTCTTGGAATGAACAACGACGCGACGAAATGTAAAGGACTCACAGACAACGAATTACAAACACTTGGCATGTTATCTTTCTTGAGAACTTGCATCACTGGCCCGTCTTAATGAACGATAAGGTGTTGCTTGCGATACTGCTCAACATAATATGACATCACACGGGATAATGTAACATCACGTGACGACATAACGTGCAATAACACAAATGTGCGTTCTAGTTTGTCTATAGTTCAGTTTTGTCTTGCCAAGTTACTTTTAATATTGTATTGTCACATGTAAACCCTCCTGAACAAGGTCTTACTCTGGATATGAGTGTATAAAGTTTATTGTTAGTATTGTTATTATTATTAACATTTAAGATCACGCGAGATGTAGTAGTAACACACGAGAGAATGCAGCATCGCTAGAAAACGTAAAACAAATGTGAGAAGGTAACGTTATGCAACATAATGTAACAACTCAAGGGTTAATGTAACATTACGCAAGAAAACACAACCTTATGCACATAGCACCATATTGTTGTCTTTTGATAAATGATAGGTGTGAGAATGTGCACTTGAGTGGATGTGTGTTTCATCGCACACGTCCAACCCACTTCATACTAGAGATGGTACAAACCCAACTGAAAACGTAGCCCGGGGTAATCCCAACTACATTCGATGGCTGGCGCCCAGAGGCTGCGGTTCGTGATTCATCAAACCTCCAGGTTAGAAGAATTCGCAGCTGTGAGAGGAAACTGAAGCCATACCACAGTGAGATTGGGTGATATCCACCTGGCCAGTGTGATTGGCTTGATTGATGGGAACAGATCTCGGGGATTTTTCCGCCGTCAAATATTTTCCGCATGGTTTATCTGCGCATTCGCGTATCTTGAATCATGGACGTTGCTAGTTATAGAGCGAATATATATGCATATATATATATATATATATATATATATATATATATATATATATATATATATATATATATATATATATATATATATATATATATATATATATATATATATATATATATATATATACACTGATGGAAGGATTCTGTGGATTGTTTGGGCAATAAATAAAGAGTGCATCTTCCGTGTTGAATTTCTTTTTTTAACGTAAACTCCACTGCAGGTCGCAGATAAGACGAAACAAAGCGTACTGTTTTTGTAACATCCGAATCGTAATATTGTGCGTTAAGCATTAAATTAAAGGCTGGTGGTGCAGCTAAAATACGAAAGGCAATTATTTTACCATATATTGTATATATATATATATATATATATATATATATATATATATATATATATATATATATATATATATATATATATATATATATATATATATATATATATATATATATATATATATATATATATATATGCAATGGAACCTCGTTAATCCGGACACCTTGGTCCCAGTGTATGTGTCCGGATTGATAAGTTTTCCGGATAAATAAATCATGCACATCAAGGGCGTATATTAGTGTTTGGAAATTCTGTTTCCGTGAAACAATGTCCGGATGTCGAGGTTTCCGGATTAGCGGCGTCCGGATTAGCGAGGTTCCAATGTACACCCCGCTGTATTCAGTCACGTTGTACACCCCGGAAACGGAAATAGGTTGTGGATTTCTGATCTGATCTTCGTCGGGCGTCCAACCGACATGGTGGATAGATAAGTATTATTATTTCAATCTTGCGATCATGGTAGACACTTTCAGTGGGTTTGTTTAGGTGCTCCTTTTTGAGGACTTCGTGCAACCTCAAAAGTTGTTTATGAACAGTGAAAATTGTATGTATTTATGCGTGCTGCATGCAGGGTTAGATATCTAATGACTTGGCAACATGTGCACGTATCAATGATGGAAGCATCCATGTTTTCGACGACCGAATCCCGTTCGTTTGGGCTATAAATAACAAGGAACGTCTTGAGGTTTGCGAAAACAAAGTGATCTGATTCGAAAGTAACGTTACTGTCGACCGGCAACAATACACCGAGCAGTATCAAGTTAACAAAAACCGAATGTCCATTAAAAAACGAATTGTCATTTTGCATGCAATGTAGAATCGCCCGAGTAGCTTCTAGCACTGGTTTCTGTGTGAAAATAATATTTTGTCCACCAAAAGCACAATTGCGTTGTTGAAACGGTCCCGTTTCTTTCCCCAAACCGGATTCAGTAAATAATGGGTGCACTTTAAAAGCGGCATATGTTTGTTTTCTCGTCTAGACTTCTATTAGTGTTTACATGCATACGCGAATATACCGATCCCAACATTCAGTCGCAAAGGCTGTTTCTCAAAGGGGCGCTTAAATACTCCCAGTTAAGTTCTATAAACCAGATGTTGAGGTCATACAGGATATACTTCCATACAAAAGTAGATTTTATTTATTACCGACTACTGTTATTTATAATACTGGGCTGACGTCGTGATTTACAAGCATCTATGATAATAGCGTCGTTATATGTCAATGGGAAATATTCGTAACATAATATTAATAGTTTTTTAAACATCGGCCTCCCTTGGATTCATAAAGTGGTTTTACCTAATAAATGTTTTACTTCATTTCTTAGTTGAACGGTTGTTGCTTTTATTATTGTGATATATTGTGTCATATATTTTTTGTGCACAGAATCAAGCCAAGTCACTCCTCAAACAACTTGTGTCGTGTATATATAGCAGTGACTTAATTATGTATCGAACTGTGGCGTTTGTTTTCTATCAACCCAACCTACAGGGCATTGCAGTGCCCCGGTGCTGGTCGTGTTTCTAAAGCCCCCAGCCCCATCAGAAACACTAGTAATGAAACCAGACAAAATACAACCGGACATAAGTGAGACTGAACTGACACGACGAGCGCTCACTTAGTTCCTCGGCGCGAGATTGCTGCTCTTGCAGACACCATGAAAATGTTCGAACCACCAGACAGTTGTTATCAACGGGACGTCCTGTTGACAAGGCGGCGTACGCCGCGTTCATCTTGCGGCGGTTACCCTCGCGATAGCACCATCAGGAAGGAACTGGTCCGAGTAGCAATGCACAAACACATCACCAAAACGTATGTGATGACACTATGGCAAGAGATCAACGTTTAGTTCAGTGGTATGAAAGAATAGTGTTTAGTCAAGGAGACTCTCATTAAAACAAGGTCCGTGTTGTCAACGTGAGAGCCACCTTCATGTTTACCACATTTAGTTGTGACTACAACTCCAATAATTTGTTATGACATAGGCCCGTATCAGTGTTGGAATTGTCAGAGTAAATGGGTTAATATTCCGTATAATTATATTCAGTATTTAATAAAATTACACGCATGCCTGCACACGAGTTATGACAAAAATGAATATAAGTTGAAGACAATTTGTCTAATCAAAATTAAAGCAAAGTCGCTGTGACGAATATTATTCCTCTTGTCATTAATAAAAGAATATTCTATAATTCAATGTAGCCTTCAACGTAGGCCTGCCACCATTGCCGTGCACATTAAATAATCCCTTTCAACTGACAGCATACTGATAAGAAAAGTAATTTTGCATCAACAACACTGCAAAAATAGTTACATAGCATTAAGTTAAACACTGATGAACCAGGGAGACCACCTAATTAAAAACAAACTAGGAGACACAGTCAGAAAGTGTAGTGTTACTAAACACGTAATTAGTGTTGACAATTGTAATCATAATTGCCAGTGGGTCGTGGTTTCTCCTGCTAACATGTGATAGGATGAGACAGACGTGTCTAGACGATGAAACGATCAATGTCTGTGAAAAAACACGGCGCGGCCTCCTTCTATTGTGAATCACCCCCTGGCTGGTAGACCATCCTTCTGAACAAATGGCGATGGTTTGGTTCGCCCCATGGTGGATCCACATAAACGCATATACTTATATATGCAGTTGTGAAGGATGGTGGCTAGGGTGTCAGCCTCCCATCTCCCACTTCTGTATGATCTGCAACTTCCCACCTCACACCATTCTGAGGACCAACGTAATCTACCAACTCCCACATGCGACGATTGCGTTGCATGGGTTTCAACTTCGCGTCGCCATCCGGTTCATTCTCCAACAAAGACAACAACTGTAAATACATACGTGTACAATAATTCATGTTACATGCATGCACGGGAATAAAAGTAAATTAAATGCTCACAAATATCTATCCCTTTTTAGTCTCACCTAATGAATAGACTAATCCAATGTATCGACTGTTAGTTATTGATGTCTTCATCGAGGGGCCTACACACACCCCATGACTGAAAACAACCTTAGACACAGAACTGAATGAAATCCCGATATACCTCTGTTGAAACGGTATATGCTGATATGCTATACTCTTTATTGTAATTATGCTACCAAACATAACACTATCAAGAGTACGTCATCTTAATAGAAGGTTGCTACAATCATATGGACTAAGGAACTATGTTTAAATGGACGTACGCTTTGTGATAGGTTTGAACTCCAGTACTCTTTCCGAGTATTTCCCGTACGGGATATCTCAGATAGGTACGCGCGAGGGATAGTGGTGTTCCACCGGTAGACGCATCCTGCTCCCCGGAGAGAAGCCCCCGCGGGCATTTAAGATATTTCGCAGACCCACGGTAGTTTGAAATATCGGTTTTCACCATCGTCCACATTCTGGGGCCGAGACGCTGGCTATGACGTTGTCGGTGTCTGAGTTTGCTATCGCGATAGCCGTAGGTGAGATAGCGTATGGTAGGCTACACCTGGAGACAGCTCACACACGGTGAGGGCTGTACTAGTGGATGGTACGGTTGTGTTTGACAGAGTGTATTGAGTACGTGAGATTATGAGTGGGTTCGCGCGCGTGATATATATATATATATATATATATATATATATATATATATATATATATATATATATATATATATATATATATATATATATATATATATATATATATATATATATATATATATATATGTATATTGAGGTTGAAGTTGAAAGGTTTGAAGTGTAAACTAAAAAAGAACTCGTTCTAACTATTTTCGCTGACAGTGTTATTAACCTTCCCTTATAAGATTAATTTCCATTTGCCCTTGCAACAGGCCATATCATGAAAATGCTCCAAATGCGCAGTCTTGAGGAACCAAAGTAAATATAACAGAAATTGAAACAATCGTGCGCCACACGTGGTGGTTTAGATGCGGGGAATGGATGTACGTGGGCATGAGGAGCGAGAGCCTTTAAACAAAGAAAGCAAGTCTTCATCATTTGCTGGTTGTTCTGCTATCTCTCGACGTCTTTCGTCTATGTAATACTTCAACACCTAAAACAGTAGCCAGATGCTTCGAAAGAGTTAGGTTACCCAATCAACGTATAACTATCCACTTGTAACAATGTTTCTCGGATAAAAAAGTTATTCGTGCGAAACGAAGAACACGTAGTGTAACAAAAACATCGACACTGTTATTTTTGAAGGTGAAGGCCTTTCTGAAGGTGATATATTATGTTTCGTGTTTTTCGTTTGCGTAAAACTGATAACGTCGTCTCGTTTTCGCCATAAACTATGAATCGAAACGCAGATGCTAGACATGTTTGCTTCACCAATCCCTTTGACATTCTAGCAACAGGACTGCCGAATAGTGCGTGTGTTGTCTTGGGTTTGGCTTGGATATGCCACAGACGGCATAGCTTTATTTCATCAGCTACATATATCATGTTTGTCGTACGACAAGACCTGACCACTTTATTTGCAGCAGAGAAACAGTGTTGTTTCACATAGTTGTCAGAGATAGACCAGGTGTGCGTTGTTAACAGACATCGAGGTTATTTCGACATAATATAAATTACGTGTCATGTCTTTCCCTGGATGTTCTCAACACGTAGCGTCCCTGTAAAAACCTTATGACTTTTCCTGCCTATTCCACGTAGGTGGTAAAACACGCAGTAACATTCCACGCGTAGGTCCTACTTCAATTAAGGCGTACCCGATTCGGTTAATACGTTTTCCATACCCCTAATCCCATCTGTCAGGTTGGAATTTATCGTGATGACAACGACAGTGCTGCTGACGACTCTACGAAAGACGTTCTCTTATCACATTGCACCGGATCTCCGACAAGGTGAATGACTTCCATTCGCCACCCCAACGCGGATTTCGCCGCGGACGTTCAACAGCAGATGTGGTTTGGGGACATCGGTGGCTCGTCGCGAAGTGCCATCGATACAAGTACGTCATCGAAATACCGGGTATCGACTTACCACGTGCGTTCGATATAATCTGTGGAAAGAAACTCCTGGATGCTTTGCATTCATTCCTCGACCCAGACAACGTTCGTATCATACGGCTTCTACTATCGGAGACGAAAATCGAATGTCTTCCACGCCGACCACAACTTACCCAGCGTGATAATATAGGCACACGATACCGACTTCATCTCAACCGACCATAAGTGTCTGAGCAATGTCAACAAGATCGCGCCAACAGCACTGGGCGACTGGTTCTTGTACGTCAACGTCAAAACGGAGCGTACAATCATCAGCCGTGAAACCGACCGTTTTGCAGAAGAATGGAGGACGACCAAGAAACTTGGATCCGTGCTTGGCGACGTTGAGGAACTGTCTCGCAGAAACATGCTTGCGGTCACTGCTTTCCGTTCCATGTGGTGTATGTGGCTGCGAAGACAGCATCAGCGAGCAACTCCGATTGCGTTTATACAACGCATTCGTGCGCCCATTGTTAAGTGTACAACGCGGGTGCGTGGGGCCGGACGGGGTCGAAAACAGAAAACACTTGATGCCTTCCATGGGAAGCAGCTCCGCTCACTCGTCGGGATTCACTGGCCACAGAGGATAAGCAACGTGAAGTTGTATGAACGGTGTTGGTGCCGTCAAATACGCACATGTCTGATGGACATGCGGTAACGCCTCTTCGGCCACACCCTACGGTTGGACGAGGAGGCGCTCGCAAACCAAGCGATGTCCGCCAACTTCCAAACGGACGGTCTCCGTGGACATCGCGGCCGACCCAGAGCCGGCCTCCCCAGCACCCTCGACACCGACCTGCAGCAGATCGGCATGCGACTGAACACCAGGGCCGACCTGGAGCAGCTGCGTCGGATCGCATTAAGCAAAAACAAGTGGTGCAAACTACACAGAACAATACACGAGAAGCCGTGTAAACGGTCGTAAGAGCCAGCTACGCGCGCAAATTGGCTGTCGCGACTGCGGAAGACACTTATAACAATAACAAGAACGACATATATTTTAAGAAAGCCAGCTAGATCGTGTACATATATAGTACAGCGATGTGGATTTCATCATAGTCGCCCACGACGAAGAGATTCCACGTTCGGTGAACCAACGGGGCAAATTCTTTTATATTTCTCATTCAAAACTTGGGTGCAGTCAACCAAAAAAGCCGTGCCCCCATGGGCATATAACACAACACTGTGCCCAAATATGTCCTAACACCTTACAGAAATGTGGACATGTCATGTCATGGGAGGGAATATGTAGTTTGCCCGAATATGTCCAACACCATGCATGTTTTTTATTGTATGTTTAGACCATATAAGGGAATAATGTTTATATATGATAATGATGTCATCATTGGTTCCGATAATATAATATGTAAAATATTGTGGTAATGTCTATGACAGCATGCAATGCGTAGCTAATATGCACGTTTGACACAATGGAACTGGTCCTTGTGTAAATGGAAAGACACAACATAAATAAGACACACAAGCAATTAATTTACTCAATCTAAATTTAGAGAAGACCTCTAAGAGAAGCACAAGACACATTTAAACATTGACAACCCCGAGAAGACCCTCTTTACGATTAGCAGAAGAATACAGTATATCATAAACTACTCTCTCCCCTTTGGCGATTTATAATAACATAATATAACGTTTACGGCTCTTTCGTAATTACTAACTTGCCTATTTATTCGATCACCGTAACGAACTTCAGCTACATTGAACTTAATACGCGTAAGGTGTTCAATCGCATTATTCCTTCTCTCTAAGCTGGCCCCACTTCGGCAAATGTCATGCTGTCTCTTTCTATCTCAACATTCATATAAAAGAATTATGTCACATTGAAACCAGGCCACTTGAGTTCCCGGTCTCGAAATTGTCTCAGGTGCAACGAACATAGCAATGTTGATAAAAAAACAATACCGGCGTAAGTTTAAGCGCGGCGTAAGTGTAAGCGCGGCGTAAGTGTAAGCGCGGCGTAAGTGTAAGCGTAAGTTGTGCGTAGCCATTAAACTCCACTAAGCCGATTTTTTTCAGGATTGTGGCACAAAAGTAAAACATAACAAATAACCTGTTCGCAGATTATATTATAATATATTTTACCAGCAAGTTATCAAAACCCAACATATCTTTGTTTGGCCCGTGGTATGAGAATTGTATTATCTATATAATATCGGATATGGAGGTTAACGTAATGTGTCAAGCTAGCTAATATTTCGCAATACATCGGTCAGTACAGTTTGCACAATTTACGGGACAATAACTAGTATGGACCAGGTCCACTTTGGACGATTTCAACAAAATGTATCCACCCACCGACTGCGAATATTACTTAAACTATTCACACGTTACATATAACAAACAATAACGAACCTGATTGGCGCTGGGCTAAACGAAGTACCGATGTGCACAGTTTAAAAATAAACACGTGTAGCGCTTATTCTTAGTTACGCGTAATGTAATGGCTCATTTACGTTAATCGCTAAAGATTCATTGTTATATTTATTATTGTTATTATATTGTTATTATGTTGTTATTATATTGTTATTATGTTGTTATTATATTGTTATTATATTGCATGTACTGGGTTAAAAAAAATGGAAAATTGTATATCAGCGAATTGGACAGCCTCTTAAATAGCATAACACCGACCTGTGAACGGTCCTGCTGATGTTATTTGTTTTGATTACAGTACAATGTCAAAACAATATCAAAGTATCCTTTTTCCGAAACAAAAAAGCAATACGTCGTTAATTTTAATGGAGGGGTGTGACAGGAAGTGGAGGAGGGATGTTGGTCCTAAAAAAGGTCGGAGATTGGTCGGTCCCACAAACAGGATATAGATGGGAGGTGGAGAGTCCAGCCAGTCCGCACAGTATGTCTTGACTTGGATTTCCCACGTCAATGATAATTCCGTAATACTGATCCCGTGGGAAATACATCGGGTAGGGGGGAAACTACAGTCATCGGGGTTGAACTAGCATTGCGGCTATTGATTTAGACCTACAACGAGGAATCACTATTGACGTAGTCTCACGACGGGGTTACACAGTCTCACGACGGGGATACACAGTCTCACGACGGGGTTACACAGTTGTCGATGGAATCTTACCAAAATAAAATCGTTACCGAAGTATTGAGTACAGTCGCCATTTCAGCAAACGGTAATTGTACACATATCTGTTGCTACAGGCAGATAATCTGTGTGTGGAATTTGACCTGTTCACTCGACACCCGAAGGTCATTCCACTAGCCAGATGTGGGGTGAGAGCAGGAAATGTGTTCTCTTATGCTCTGATAAGTCTGTATGACATGTCAGCGGCGATGTTGTCTTTGTGCAGGGTTGCACTGAGACTCGACAAGACGTTTATTTTTGTTTTTGTAATATATAATTCAAGACGGATATGTTTCGAATGTGAATCAACGCAAGATAAATAGCCGGGTTGGATGTAGTGTCGGCTCTACTGTTGCCGTAGTGGCTTGTTACATATATATATATATATATATATATATATATATATATATATATATATATATATATATATATTATATATATATATATATAAAGTTAAAGTTCCTCAAGATATATATATATATATATATATATATATATATATATATATATATATATATATATATATATATATATATATATATATATATATATATATATATATATATATATATATATATATATATATATATATATATATATATATATATATATATATATATATATATATATATATATATATATATATATATATATATATATATATATATATATATATATATATATATATACATATATATATATATATATATATATATATATATATATATATATATATATATATTATATATATATATATATATATATATCTTGAGGGAACTTTAACGCGAACAAACAGGGCTTTTGACGACATATGCAAGTGCCATAAATACATAATGTATAATGTGTGCGCGTGTGTGTGCGTGCGTGCGTGTGTGTGTGTGTGTGTATGTGTGTGTGTGTGTGTGTGTGTGTGTGTGTGTGTGTGTGTGTGTGTGTGTGTGTGTGTGTGTGTGTGTGTGTGTGTGTGTGTGTGTGTGTGTGTGTGTGTGTGTGTGTGTGTGTGTGTGTGTGTGTGTGTGTGTGTGTGTGTGTGTGTGTGTGTGTGTGTGTGTGTGTGTGTGTGTGTGTGTGTGTGTGTGTGTGTGTAGCAGGCAGAATTTCCGAATTAGCAGACATTAGTTTATTTTGTTGCAGACAATTCATCATCTTCTATACCAGTAGATAAATATTTCACAGGTATTGTGGCAGACTGTACTGGATTAAAACTATGTGAAAAAAGACTCGATCGACGACTCAATGTGTGTTGCTTTTGTTGTTTTCAGAAGTCGGAATGAAGGTACACCAATCCAGCAAACAAACATTCCAGGAAACATTCCAAGTCAAGGTGAGTTTACTTTCAGCAGACACGAGAGCCCGCCGCGCACTCTGGCGGGATACATCACATTGGAAACATTGGAAACAAATGTCTTTGGGATCTGCGGGCAAAGCCTAACATCGCAGTTGATCATGAGTAAGTATTGTTAGTTCTATCGGTTCTGAGGTGGCACTGCAGCTTAGCGTGGCGTTGATGGATATGTCGTTCGTATTATCTTAATATGTATGCAATTTTTATGCAAAGACAGGACGTGAAATTCATTTGTCATGCGTGTTTTATGACTGTTGCTTACCTAACGTTTTGATCCGGCCGACCTAAACCGACGTTATGTTCTATTTTAGGTGATTTATATACAATTCACAATAGATACTGAACTATGAGACCAGTTAAACTAGACAGAAGAGACTGTTGTATAAGAAATTGTGTCACGTATACGCATGCACGCGCGCGCGCGCGCTCGTACACACACACACACACACACATACACACACACACGCACACACACACACACACAAACTGTGCGGTGATCATACAGTTGAATAAGTAGTTGAATCCGTCATTATGTCGCGGTCGACACACATGTTTGTTTAAATTCAATTTGCCGTGACGTGAACCACAGCCGGGTTTTTTCCATTTCATGCCGTGTACGGTTGATTGTATGTCATCATCTTACGGAACATTTATTTATGTTATTAACTGTGTTTTGTCTCTAATAGTCTAATTCTAACTAGTACGAAATCGATGTGCGTAGAATATTAGAGAGACGCCAGGAAGTATTCTCTGTCGAAAGGATCTGAATCTACAAGCGAATGACGTCATCGCCGAGAGGAGGCGCCACGTTGAGGAAGTGTGCTCCACCAATAACGCAGTCGTTGACGCGAGACAAGTTCGTGACGCCGGGGAGATGTTCCGCTATTTATACGTCGATGATAAACATCACTTCCTCTACTGCGAAGTGCCTAAGGTAACTCCACAGCCCCAGCTGAACTTGATAAATCTATAATATTTTGCACGGGCGCACTCCCCTACAGTGGCACCACTCATCGTTATGATGACACAATCCCCCCGGGGATATTGGCAGGGGAAAAAAGTCCGGGGGTTTGTCCGGGGGGGGTTGTCCCGGGGGATTGTCTTAGAATCTCACACATCATAATAACAACTGCCACAATTTGATTACACATTCAAAATGGACAGTTGTGGCGTGGTAGAAACGACGGTTGGCTGGGCAACACGATTGTTACGTCATTGCCACTGTGCACATGAATACGTAACATAGTTTCAAACCAAAACGAACGCTATTATGTTTCTGGACACATTTGCAATTCAAACACTATCCAAAATTGTTTGCAATAGAACTTGAGAGATTTCGTGAAACAAATTAGGAGTTTACCAAATGAAATAATGATGTGCACAATCTGAACATAAAATGTTGACGGGTTGTGTTCTATTTATGTATGTGGCTGTGGTTAAATTGTGTGTGGCGCCACTGGTGGGGAGTTTGGGTATTGCAAGAGTGGTTGAAGGAACTATCCGATAGATGGCGTTGCAAAGTATTTGGTGTTTGCTAAAATAATAACTGATATTAACGCCTCTAAAACTGTCTATTTTATTCTTATTTATAAATATGTGCATATCTCGAAAGTGTCGTGTTCTTTATCGCGCGGTGAATTTTATAGTGAGAGTTTGTATACTACTAAGCTATCCACCAGAGGGCGTAGTTATCACAAATTGTCTGATGTGAATTCGCAGGTTGCCTGCACCAACTGGAAGCGTGTGCTGCTCATCATGTCGGGCAAGATGAATACGACCGACCCGAAGAAGCTGCGTCCGTCGCTCGTGCATGGCGAACTAAGCTATCGCTATCTTCGCACGTTAGTTTCGTATTCACCCGACGAGATCGAATATCGTCTGCGCAATTACTTCAAGGTGAGTACACATCATTATCTTTTCTTCCATTGAAATCAATACTAAAAGTTAGTCAGGCTGTGCACACATTAAAAAAAATTGTACATTTTGATGTTTGTATTGTCACGACCTGCAGTGACGGTTTTGTCAATAGTGAAAACAAATTATCAAGAAAATCGAGATGCACAGCGCCCTCTATCGCCCAAACTTTCTTTCTTCGTCCACACAGCATCATTCCGTCACATTTACGGTGAAAACGAGTAAACAATTAATATATTACAATCGCCCGTCTGCCGAATCTCTTTACAAATTTATTTGTGTGTCGTGAACCCGGATGGAAACTGATCATCTGTCGCCAGGTGATGTTCGTGCGCAATCCGCTCGAGAGGATCTTGTCGGCGTACATCAACAAGTTCACGCAGAAGTACAGCACGTACTTCCGCAAGCGATACGGCCGTAGGATCGTGCGACGCTACCGCGAGAACCCGTCCGAACAGTCGCTGCAGCGCGGAGATGACGTCACTTTCAACGAGTTCGTCCAGTACATTCTCGACCCGCAAACGACGCAGTCAATTGCATTCAACGCCCACTGGCGGCAATACTACAAACTGTGTCGTCCGTGTATCGTAAACTACGACTACATCGGAAAGTACGAAACGCTCGCCTATGACGTAAGAAACGTCCTCCGAAAGCTCAACGTGAGCAACATCCGGTTTCCTGCTTCCGTTAGCTCGGGCAGGCGGACGGCCGATCTAGTGAAGAGTGTCTACGCAAACATTTCGACCGAGGAACTCCATAGTCTGTGGAAACTATATGCCGTCGATTTCGAAATGTTCGGTTATAAATATCCGGATTTCTCGAGACGATTATGATGAACGCGTAGCTTGTGTTATCTAGGATACATTATGCGACATTCCTCGATGCGGTGCATCTTGGTTATTGAAGTGACTACATATGATCACGCGGATGCTTCGCGATACTGGTCGTAATAGATGGCCTGCTATGGGAGGGATGACCGGAAGTGACGTGACCCGCTCAAATGTCGTCATTCTCGCACACGTGTATGCGTCTTCATCATGAAAACATGCGGAAGAGTTCACATGTATAAATGAGTTCATGACATGTACAACATTTCGCCAGCTTGTGCATACGTTAGTTCGGACTAGATAGTTCGCTTATGGCCGCCGTGCGGAATGTCTTAGTTCGATGCCAGAGCGCGCTGTCAGTTAGGCGAATCGGAAAACATCGGGCGACCGGAGTGTACAGGTGTATTCCTCATTGACCAACCTTTAATGAATGTGCATATTGTGAGATGTCGATTATATTTTAAGGCAACCACATGTCTGCAGAAACAGTATTGCGTAAACACTGCTCCGGTGAAAATCTAGCCTACGATACGCACCATATCATGTGATTGAGCGTCTCCGCAGCCTTATGACGTGAATGATAAATAAATTAAGTTTGACTCTCCCAGAAGACATCCCCATTCTCCATAAGACATGTCCCCCCAAAAAAGAAATGTCACAATTCCGTCTTGTTGTTGCTTACACAGGTATACAGACAGAGAACTCCGGAGACCATACTCCGTCTGTTATGAAAATAAATTTCCTCTTTGGAAAACAGATAGAGAGGCAAACAGAGTCCGTGTTCAGTGGCAGGAAGTGACCGTTTAGTGAATACATTTCACAACAACCACGGATATATATGTCTACAGCAGGCACTGTCTGCGAACACTATAGTGAACAATACATATATTATGAGGGTGGCTGAAATATATATATATATATATATATATATATATATATATATATATATATATATATATATATATATATATATATATATATATATATATATATATATGTATCACCGTACACATCGACGACGCTCCCTCTCTTTCTTTATCCAGCACTAAACCTAACAAACCATCTCTTTTACACACTGACAATTCTACCATTCTCCCACCATTACCTTCCTCTCTTCCTTTCTCTCCGGCCAGTGCCAGCCTTTCAATATCCAATCTCTCCACAATATCTAGGCCGACACAACACCTGCTGCTTAGCAGGAAGCTGATCCCATCTATTCTAGTGGAATTCCTGCTCCAGGGGCACAGTTGATCTAGAATGTTATCCTACTCCGTGAGTTGGGAGAATGGAACTTCAGCCCACACTTTCGTAAAGGCTTTCACTGTTTGTGCTCTGTAACACTGTATACGTCTCGTGTGGTGTATCACATGACTCGATTGTTGAGCGCAAATACTGTATACCACATGTGTCGCTTTGTATACTATTTGTGTCGTTTTGTATACTTTCATAATTTATAACAACTTTGTAAGAGCTACACGTGAGCTAAATAAAACTACCAATGATGATGAATGTTTAGTGAACGTATAGTTGTATGACTGTGTGTGCGTGCGTGCGTGCGTGCGGGCGTGCGGGCGTGCGGGCGTGTGTGCGTGCATTTCATGGGACATACAACGAACAGTGACTTATCATGGAATTACACACGTTAGTAACATCACAACTAAGGCAAACCGCACACTATTCTACTAAGTAAGACCACTCCTCGGTCTTAGACCCTTATGCCAAAAGTAATATTTATTAGACTGAGAAGGTACAGAGGAGATCAACGCGGTGGTGTCTACTGGGCCGGTGTCTTTTGTGTCGCCAAAACTATTGCAACTGCTCTTGTTAGCAGTAGACTTGACTACTGTAATTCGCTTTATCATAATATTGCTCTCAATGCTATCTTGAAACTTGTGTACAATAAAGAACGTGTACAATATTGATTGGCAAGGGTAGTTACCTCCTCGTCTCTCTCACTCAGTACCACTTCGTAAATCATCACATTGGCTCCCTGTCCGATAGCGCATTGTTTTTAGGATCTGTACAATTATCCTATCAATCACTTTCGTCCAAGGGACCAGCATATTGTAGGAAATATTTCACCACTTCGCCTTAAACTAAAAACCCAAATTTTTAAACGTACTTACCCTCCATAGCTTCCCTGCGTACCAATCCAACTGTTTACAACTGGAACTGCTTATCAATTATGAATTGCTTAGGGGGTATTCCATATCAAATCAATCAAGAATTTACATGACCTTCTTCGATTTTGACAAACCGTTTTCATGTGTGTTCATGAGTCCATGGTACCAACCAAATTTCACCTTAATCTGACCTTCCTTTCCAGAGATAGAGGTCATCAAAGTTTGACCCGACCTTGACTACCCCACGACCTTCCAGGTGTTATAAATTATCTCGTAGGTAACCTATAGTTGTGAAGTTGGTGTAATTTTAAAGCTCTGATAAATGTCTATCTGTGTAAATAATTAACCACAAACAAAAATGTGAAAAACATTTTTTTTACCTTTGACCTGACCTAGCAAAAATTATGTAACCTCAGATTTTGTTGATTTTTTTTATATGCCAAAGTATACATATTTAGCTATGATCATTGAAAGTTTGATAATGCGCATTTCAATACTTTAGGAGTTATAAAATTAAAATTGTTAATGCAACATCGTGTTTTATAGCATACAAAGATATACACTTGTGTCTATCTTTTGTATGCTATAAAACACTAAATAATGAGGAAAACATAAAAAAGTTTTGCCTTTGACTTGATCTTGCAAAAGTCATGTTACCTCAGATTTTCGGGAAATTTGTATATATTCTAGCATACATACCTGGCAATAATTGTTGACAATTTGAACATGCGCATTCCAATACTTTCAATTCCCTTTTCAGTGGCAGCGTTCAAGACTACAAATTGATAATTTTTCTGGATTATTAACAATTTATTATCTCACCTTGGGAGGATGTCCCCCTTGCCTACCACTAGGTTATCAGGTCGCTCGGGGTAAGTGAATGATCTGGCTGGTCAACGAGGATTGAGAAAGTTAATAGCCACCTCTCTTTCTCTCTGATCCAGGGACGTGACCATTCAAAGCCACCACCATCCATCATACTGAACTGTGACGTAACCCTTCACCTCTTCAAACCTGATACATGTTCCTCAGCTGTCACCGTTTCGTGTCGGGTTTGTGTACTTGTCGTCGAGAATTGACTCAATTTTACTTTGAACAATGACACATGACG
Organism: Lamellibrachia satsuma; assembly: GCA_033239005.1. Classification (NCBI taxonomy): domain Eukaryota; kingdom Metazoa; phylum Annelida; class Polychaeta; order Sabellida; family Siboglinidae; genus Lamellibrachia; species Lamellibrachia satsuma. Next base: position 3,841,572 of record BSQZ01000053.1, read on the forward strand.
GTTCAAGCAATGCAACTGTCGGATCCCCCGCACTGTCCGCACCTTTGCAAAGCAGCTATCAAGGAGGTTCTCTCAGCTTCCCAATCTCCGACAATAAAGTATTCAACATTTAAGGAGGGAACATTTTGCTTTGCAAACTTGTACAGCTGGTGAGGTGTCTGGATCTGATCTTAGTAAGACATATAGACTAGCCTTTGTTGCCATCCTCTTCAGTAACCCCCCAACACCACTGCATGGCCCCTTGCCGTGCGAAGTGGCAAACAAATGTAATTCAGCTTCAAATCCAAAGTCCACAGAATGATGGCACAAGTTCATGAAGTTCTTACAGTTCTTGTATTGACCTGCACAACCATCTGAGAAATAGAACACTTTCTTTGGCTTCTCTCCGAACATCTCCTCAAGGAACAGAAGATGTTGTTGAAACAGATGGACTGTAATGATGTCATGCGTCAGACAGAGACAGTAACACATGACACGTGCTTTCACACTCCGTTCTCCAACCAGAAACCAACAAATGGGTCGATGATAGCTTGAGCATTGTTCCAGTGATACAACTGGACTTCATTTTGCATTACAAAAGTGAAGTTCTCGGCAAAATTACCCACAACAAGTACCTCCTTTTCACCCACGCAGGTCTTGATAGTATGATGTCTGTACTTTCTCAATGAAATCATGAAGGGTGATATGTTGGATATGTTCAGTGAAACTTTGAATGAATTCATCAACTGACTGATGGATGGTTTCTAATCTTGATCTGTCTGTTGTGGTCCACTTTCGGTTTTTGAATTTCGTCAAAGGCATTGAGCATTGAACAGCAGTTCTTGAAAGATCTCAACACATGGATACTGATTGCACTTCTGGAGGAGGCAGTCCAGTGAGGTATCATGTACTTGATTTATCATAAAAATCAAGTATATTAAATGTTATTTTGACGTCACCGCTAGCTACAGATCATCATACAATTTATACAAATATTAAGTATACCAACATATACAAATCATTTTCTTATGGGCACAGAATATGCTAAGAACAAAACGCAACACATTCTAGGAAGGCAGCCCCCATTTGCATACTGACAGATCATGTGACTCATTTAGTTCTTACAACATGCATAGAGTGACGTGAGAAGATGGTGCATTTAAAATACCATAACTCTTAAAGTATTGGAATGCGCACGATAAAACTTTCAGTGATTATTGCCAAATATGTATGCTTCAGCATAAAAAAATCGACAAAATCTGAGGTTACATGATTTTTGCTAGGTCAGGTTAAATATCAAAGATAAAAAACACCATATTTTTAACATTCTTGTTTGTGTTCTATTGGCTATGCAGATATACATTTATCAGAGCTTTAAAATGACACCAACATCACATATGTAGGTTATCTAGTAGAGGAGTTATAACACCTGGAAAGTCGTTAGGTAGTCAAGGTCGGGTCAAACTTTGATGACCTTCTATCTCTGGAAAGGAAGGTCACATTGATCTGAAATTTGGGTTGGAACATTGACTCTTGAACATAAACTAGCACACCAAATTTCATCAAAATTTAAAGTGGTCATGTAAATTTCACCCTGTTTTTGATTGATTTGGCATGGAATGCCCCTTAACCCATTTTGTTTTGGTGCGCTGCCGAGCTCGAGTCTCCCGAGGATTTTAGGGCAATATAAATATTTTATATATTATTATTATATTAATTCCCGAAACTACAGTGAACTGGAATTACCTTCCCACAGATGAGCTGAAAGCCCTCTAATAAGAAACGTTGTCTACATGTAGAAAGTTTGTCTACATGTAATTTTTTTCATCAATAAACTGGGCAAAAATTAGTCAAACTCTGTAATTGTTCTCAAGACAACCAACGTGCGAAACGCTAATTATCGTAAGGTTCCAAGGCAATTAAGCGTATATAATTTTTCGCTGACATATCCTCCAATATAACAATATCTCTGATAAAAATAATTTTTGCTAGAATAAACATATCCCAAAAAGGGACCATGTCAAAATAACTGGAACGTCGTCTGCCTCAACGAACACGGAAGCAAAGTAATGACTCCACCCCACGGAGGAAGTATAACACTTCGTAATTTACAATTAAATCGTAATATGCGAGTCACATTTAAATGTGTAAGCGCGTGCGTGAAAATTATTTATTTTTATCATTACGTATAGTTACGGATCGTCGTAAATATTGAACACGTTCATTCTCTAGGACAATCCACGACGTGACGAAAAACCCGGCCACAGCGGTTGTAGACCCGTCGTAAAGCGCCGTACACCGCCGAGAAGGAACTGCTACGTGGTGAACAATAGTATGCAAGCTCGATTTGGAAAACGGATTGTTGGTCTATTATGTGCGAGTGTGGATCAGGGATAGGTGGTAACTGTATCTTCTACGTGACACTCTCCACTGTTCTTCGTTCTATCAGCGCGACAAATGTGTGTGGTAAGTCACCCCGAATACATTTTCGGCAACAATGTTTTTACAATAATTCAACTTTAGTCTGCATCCCATTCTACTAGCATATGAACAAGTTAGGAGAGTTGAATTTTTCAAACAGGATATTGTTTCCATGACATATTTAGTGCAGCACAAATTATTATATACTGTTTTCATTCCAACAAATGTTAGTCCATTACATACCCGGTAATCGTTGCCACCACAAGGACGAGCACTGATCCTCGTTGTTCAGCATATATATATATATATATATATATATATATATATATATATATATATAGTCGGTTATTCATTCTCGTTATGTAGTATAATAATTTAGTTTATCTGCGATATTTGTGTGTAACCAATGTCAAGAAAGAGGAATAGTTACATACTGGAGGAAAATAACAATAAAGGGTTGGCTGCAAAGTATCATATGAACTTGTAGACAACAAGAATATTCCCGGCACACATACACAACATCAGATTGTTTTGCTATAAGAAACAATTTAAACCACATTAATGTGCATTTCTCTCCGAAGTCAAACAGTGTCGTAAAGGTCGACGTTGAATAGAAAGTGACTTGACAGTTTAGCCTTCAGTTCGATGTCCCAGTCAGACCATTCGTCTTTCTCAATGACATATTGTTCAATGACCGATGATTTCGTCTGTGAATCGCCATCACCCCCTGCTACCAGTATATTACCCTGCCACACGACTGCTGGGGCATTGCCGTGTTCCAGCCGTGGCTGACTCAGCCTTGTCCAACAGTCTTTGGCAGGGTCATACTGCATGCACGACTTTGTATAGCCACCCAGCACGTAAATGTAATTGTTCAACGTGACGACACTGCCGAGGTCGCACGCTACTGGCATATCCGCCAGAGAGCGCCACACACCCCACATGGTGTCGTACCTCCACGAGCAACGCAACGAATTCTTCTCGGCATCGCGGCCACCGAACACGTACAAGCTGTTGTTATGGCTGACGGTCATGGAAAAATACACAGACTGCGGCATATCTGACACAGTCGTCCAGTGACGGCGCTTAACGTCCAGACGTTCGACTGATTTGACAACTTTGCCGTCGGCATCCCAGCCGCCCACGACATATACAGTGTTGCCGATGCCGACACTACTATGAAAATATCTCGCTGTGGTTAACCGTGGCAAATTCTTCCACGTCTTTTCGACGAAGTCAAAAACGAAGCAGTCATCTTTGGCACAGTTCTGGACTCCACCCGTCAACAACAAGCCACTTTCTATACGACACACGCTGTAGTTACGCCCGTATGACCACGGCAGTTCCGTCAACGACTCCCACGACGTGCCGTCTTCTTTCACGTAATGACAATACTTGTGGACCTCGTCATTTTGTCCCTTCACAGTTTTCATTCCACCTACCACCAAGAGGCGTCGTTTCAAATTGAAACTGGTGCGCGCCGCCATGCGGCAAAAGCTGATCTCATGTCGCAGAGTAGCCTCAATGTGAAACTGTGCTGCTTCGAGTACATATTCCCGGCACTCCGGCGTCAACACGTCGCACGAATTGGCCACTTGATGCAGATAGTCGATCGTGCAATAAGGCAAGCGGACATGTTCAAGTATCTTCCTCAAAGATGTTTGTCTGTTATCCAAATTGTGCCTAATCCAAACGAGAACTGACTCAAACACGATGTTTTCATCTTCTACATTGATACCATCATCAATGAGATAGTCGATGAGTTCTTGGCATGACAGCTCCTTGAACTCTGAAGCAGACGCTACGGACACAAAGCTTTGAAGCATCACTCGCCAAGCGCATCCCTGCAGTTGTTCGAGTCGATGCAACGAGGCAAATTTGTAGAAACCGACACAGTTGGCTGCCTCGACCCGCTTCAACATAAACTTCTCGCAGGCCGCCTTGAGGTCGTCCAACTCGAAGAGGTCACTCGCCTCCACCAACCCCTGGACGTTGTCGACGGTTAACTCGATCTCAGCCGAGTAGAAATAGTCAACGACACCTGCGAGCGTTGCCGAGTCTACCTTAAGGGCGACTATGCCCGATGCGCACTCTCGCATGCCGGACGTGAACATTGCGTTGAAGTACGGACTAGCAGCAGCCAGCACATTCTTGTGACATGGGATATGGATATCATCAGACTCCAACTTAACGTCAGTGAACTGTTCGTTCTGTCGCTGCGTCATCATTTGTTTAAGGAAATCACTCGGGTAGGCATCGTTGATGTAACGTTCGACGCTGCCAGTCATAACGGACGCTACAACAGACGAGGATATGTATAGCTGTATTGCAATTAAATGCACCTTCCTATCCCATCATAGAAGTTTGCTATTCTATACTAACGAATATTGCATCCATTATGCACTTCCGAGTTGATACAAATGGGAAATTGACATACCGGATGTTTTGGCCTATTAAAAATACCGGTAGTGGGGTTTATATTTTTCACCTAGACGCACCAGCGCCGTACGCTTCCTCGTCAATTACGTAACGTATTCGTTATCCTATCCTACATCATATCAAAGTCTCGATTATTAGATAAATAGAGTATAATACGCTCCCAATTGCGTAATGCATTCGTTATCCTAACGTTCTATTCCAATACGATATAACATAATTTCGAATTAACCATTGAACTAGAAAATACCGGATACAATATACTGTATTGGAGTGTAAAAAGGCGTTTTCACGTAAGTGGTGCACAAATAGTCCCACGCATCTTAAGACCAATCTCCCAATTATACGGTTCATGTTATTTCCCAACAGTTTAGGCGATATTACATTAATACCGACATTTTAGGAGCAACACGTAAAATTTACCTAAAAATTTTAGAATTTAACTATTCTTATATAAATTGCAGTACTGAATAAAACAATATAAAACAATAAGACAATCCATTGCGCCGAAATCCTCCAGAATACGAGCTCAGCTGCGCGTCAATAACAATATAAAACAATATAAAACAATAAGATAAAACAAAATAAAACAATAAGACAATCCAATGGGCCGAAATCCTCCAGAATACGAGCTCAGCTGCGCGTCAATAACAATATAAAACAATAAGACAAAACAAAACAAAATAAAATAATACAAAACAATAAGACAATCCATTGAGCCAAAATCCTCCAGAATAAGAGCTCAGCTGCGCGTCAATAACAAAGGGTTAGATAATCTCAAATGGGTTTATAATGTTTAAGTCACCAGCAATTGAACTAAACGAGGTGCCACGGAGGATCAGCGAGAACAAAAAGGTGGGTCTTCAAATGATGTCGGAATGTTAGTATATTTCCTGCAGACACCGAATTTGGTCGGCCCTGTAGGAATTACAAATATACCATAACTGGATGTTCGAAGCTGCCTACGGTTTTTTTTTGCATGAGCAAGCATTGAATGTGTATTCGCTGGTTGTTTAGATGAAAAGTTGATTAACAAAAAGAGAAAAACAACATTTTTATCATAACTTTCGAGTGTGGTTGATCCCAGGCCTGGTGGACTTCGACACACTATATTGTAGTTCACATTTGGTCAACAGACGGCGCCACGTGAACCAAACTTTGAGTACACGTTGACCAAAAAAAAGCAGGTTTTAGGAAGGCAATATGTCACAAGGGGAGAAAGTCACATATAAAAGAACATATATTAAAACGAAGATGTTGTATATAAATAATAACTATTTATAACTACAAAATCATGTTAATATCATGTTATGAATAGCATAATTACATGAGTTCAACTAATTTCAGAAATGTATTAAATGTCTCAATGAATGCTGTTTAAAAAATTCCAAAGTTTAACTATGATGTTATTTCCTGTTTAAAATCCAAGACGCCTTTCATCGCCAATAAGACGCATCGGTGTGGCTTGAACGTGGAATATCTTGATTAAATGCTCAGAGTGAGCAAGCATATGGGCAAGATTACAAAAGGAATCATTTCTACTTACCTATGTGCGTAAATGTGACTACACAATAAGCTCCGTCTAGTGGTGACATATAGTGTGTGACAGTTATTACAGACATTATGCCCAACACTGGTTTACTCCACTACGTGGCAGCACTGCTAGCTAGTATCGCCGTAAGGGACTATTACTAACCACACGAATAAATTAAAGGGGACGAACCACCCAACATATGTATATGTCAGAATACCGCCAAGGACGATGCATGTTTACGCATTTCGCATCGCATCTGAATGTTCTAATTACTAATTTGGCGAAATCCTAAACGATAAAATGCCTTCTAAATTTTACTACTTCCTGATTGAGAACGTTGACCGGTAAACTGACAAGATTTTAAAATTGAACCCTAACCCCAACAACGTATCCCCTCACAAACCGTAACCGTATGTGTTATGTTGTTGACTAAGTTATACTTACCCATGAATGTGGTTATGTTCGACTGCAGCTGGTGACGATGTCAAGCATTGACAGGTTATCTTACGCAGTGGCGCCGCGTAGTGTAAAATAGAGTTAACACGCCTGACTGGCTTGCAGTCATTTCGGCCGCGTGACAATTTCGGCCACCACCATGACCACTAATTTGGTTGCGGGTACAGCTGCAACAGTAGCCGGTATGGTTACTTTGGTCACAACATTGTTATCTTGCATTAGTGATATCCCTAATTTAATGTTGGGTACTAGAACTAGATCATTATTGATAAACAACCCAAATGTGGGTTTTACATGACAGCACAGCACACATTTTATTTTCGTGTGTGAAATGAGCGTGTTATCCTTCAGAGTGTACCCATTTTGCAAGAAGATTTAGGGTAACAAATTAACACATTTTTTTTTAAATGTTGAATATTCTAATCAACAACTTTGGAAGAAATCCCCAATCACGATATTGAAACAAAAATGTGTAACTCGTGTGCCATGTCACTAACACACTACCTGGCTGGAAACTGTGGTCAGTGTCACAATGACGTGTCATTGATCTTATAAATGCAATGCAGCAATATATTACTTTACCACTTTCATTCTCATAGAGGGTGATTTATGAATGTAATAGATTATCCAATGATTGCTTAAATGCTAGCAGTGTGAATATGTAAAAAACAAAACTGACAAATATCTCAGAGGGGCGGGTTGCACATACATAAAAACCATTAATGGACTTCCGATAAGCCAATGGATTAATTGTCCATTTGCCAAGTGGTTTTTTTAACTTTAATGATAATCTTGTTAAATTTGTTTAATGTGCACTGTGCACCAATAAACACACAGGGTAAAATATGCAAGTGTCAATTCATTAGTGAAACCCAGCACTTCACATTTTGAGCATGGTATCATATCGGAAGAAAATGTAACACCAGATGGCATGAGCATGAATGCCGCAAACAGGTATCATGCAATAAAGTGTTTAAAAAAGTCTAAATGCTTTGCTCTCTCTCTCTGTCTCTGGTGTAAAGAAACATTTCTTTTGCCCAACACCTCTAGTTTTAACTGGCAATGTCATCTTCATCTCCTTAATTCCCCATAAAATGTAAAACAGAATACAATTCATTAAGTTGTATAGAAAAGGCTAAATATGAAGCCAGTGAGCATCCAAATGGAGTATATTGTGTGTAATGCGCCTTTGGTACCTCTCAAGTCCGATCCACCAAAACGTCAACTGATGTCACAACATGATTGTAAATGATATCATGTGAACTACGTTAGTTCGTACTATATGACGACTCGGTCTTCATAACATTATTAGTTGGTTCGGTTACTCATTTCAAAGAGTTTTTGTGTTTATTCTTTAGAAAATAGAACACTAAACAGCGATACCGTAACCACATAGTGGATGCTACAACAGAGAAAATGCATTAAGCCCCTTACATATAATGCACCCTAGATAGTGAACCATTTATGCATAGCCAGTATAAGTTGGGTTTGGTAATTAGTATCGAAATTGGAATCGCTTTGGGTGGAATCGTTTGAAGTGAAAACAGTGGAAAATCGGAGTCGCTCAGGGTGGAGTCGGAATTGTTCATTGGAATCAACATGTGTTCAATTCTACTGCCACTGGTTTTATTTGTTGCACAACCACAATGAAAAGGATGAAGAAGATCACATATGGAGAACAACCAGGAGTTCATCACATCTGTTGTAACTCCCAAATGAGCTACTCAATAGAGGCAACTGAAAATAACCTGTGGTGCTGCTGGTGCAGAATATAGCACTACATGTATTAATCTAGCTTATCCGAATCTCACTCACCTTTTTGAACAGAGCCTGGCCCCAGACACTGAACACAGTGATACAGGAAAAAATGCATTCTATGTGTTGCGGTGTCTCTCATAGTTGTATCTGAAGTTGTATCATGCTATGTTATGGAAATAACATAGCATGATACAACATACACACAAACTATATTTGTACATGGCATGCATAAACCTACGAATGCAACCCGCAGTAACTGCAAGTACACTGTGCCTCGGTGCAGAACTGATAGATTTAAGAACTCTTATACCATATGGACTTTACCACTGGCAGTAGATCTAATCACAGCTTTATTTTATAATCTTCTACTTTTTACTTGTAATTACCACAAAACCTAATTTAGTTATTTACTTGTGTGCATGCAATGCAATGCTCTACATTTAATACTGTATTTTTCACTTATTTATATGCAATTTAATGCTTTTCATTTAATAAAAAATAATATTAAATTTATTTACATGCAACTTAATGTTCATAATTTAATAAAAACTAATATTACATTTATTTACATGCAATTTAATGTTAATAATTTAACACTGATTTATATAATGCTCTATTAATTTGTTGGATTTTATTTTTTATCCATTTTAATGTATATAATTATATTTACCATGTACGCCTACAAAATTAATGTCCTTTATGTACTTCAATAACACTTTTTTTTAATACCTGGTGCCCTCTATTCACTGTCCCACCATCATGGTGAAAGAACATGGGTCACCTACAATATGGATATTGATATCAAACTTAAGCTAAAAAACAGGAGCATATACATTGAAATCTCGCTGTGGAAAATCGGGAGTATGGACCAGGGCTGGGGTCAATTCATTTCAATCAATTCCAATTCCGCTCCAATTCCTTTTCATTCAATTCCAATTCAATTCCTTTTTTTTCAATCGTTTTTAGTAATTCCAATTCCAATTCCTTTCAAAATCGTTCAATTCCAATTCCCGCTCCCGCTCCAATTCCACATAACGACAAAAGTCAACAATGAAAGATTAATGTGCATGTAGCATGTCATTATTCTTTGCATAATCATTATGACTATCATACATGTGTAATGTACAGTCATACATGGTAATTAAGTTACATAGAAATGAGCAATCCACAAAATTATTTCAGAAAATGTTCAAAGAGAGACAACTTTACAGGGGGCATACTGACCGACCTGTACACTGTGACTGTTGCACACTTCTGATGATGCATGTTAGGCAACACACATTTATACTGGCAAGTGGGAAACCGTTTTCACACATATGGCTACAGCTAGCTTGCCTATGCTTTGTATTGTTGGTCAGTGGTCACTGACCTCTGATTAGTAATAAATGATTACTGATTGATCAACCAATGTAGTCTGCCAATAATTCAAAAATCAGATGCTCAATTCCTTTCCATTCAATTCCAATTCCAAATCCAATTCCTTTTGTTCAGAATTTTTCAATTCCAATTCCAATTCCTCTCATTCAAAATCTTTCAATTCCAATTCCGCTCCAATTCTGGATTTGGACTTGGAATTAAATTGATTAATTCCAATTCCTTTGGAATTGACCCCAGCCCTGGTATGGACAAAGTTCAGCGTGGTAATTGACGAAGAAGGGAAGGAATTACCATTTGCGGCTTGCATAAAATGTTTGCACACGGAGTAGTGGTACATCCCACCTGAACAGGTCAGTGTATAATTAATGAATTGTAATAAAATAAAAACAGCCTAAATAATGTACTCTAAGTACTAGCAGTCACGTGACACTAGTATTAAGTACAAAGCAAACTGGATAATAATCATGATGTGTTGATAAAAATTGGTCTCATTATGTTCTGTGACTCTACAAACTGAGCTGAAAACATATCATGTAGATAAATTTCGGTTCTATAAAACTATGATGTAGCACGTGTAATTCTAATATGATACTGAACGGTGATTATGATGTGTTAAATAACGTGATTTCGTATATTAAAACTTTGACGCTGGCCAGATCGCTATACTGCCCCATGCTATTCCCGCTAAGCGAACAGCCTCCAAGGCAGACATGGAGAAAACTCTTGACAAGCGTATCAACTTCGTTTGCAAGGTAAGCATTTGGTAATTGTTGGTATGTGTCACTGTATACTGTGTAATATGCATGTATGTAGTATGTACTATGTATGTATGGCATGAATGTAGCCTTTTGCATAGATGTAATGGCCCCATACCAGGCCACTTAATTCACCTGGCTGGAAGCCAGTTCACCTGGCTGGTACATTTAATGCAGCATTACTATAAAAAATGTAATTCCAAAAAATGTTAGTCCATCACATCATATCCGACAATCATTGCCATCACGACGAGGAGCACTGATCGTTTTTTAAAGCCTGCGAGATCGTTCATTATTTCTTGTTCTGTTTTAGTTTCTGCCTTGATATCTGCGATATTTGTGTTTAACCATTGTTTAGAAAGAGGAATAGTGATATACTGGAGGAGAAAAAAAAGAGTTTGGTTGCAAGGGGTCATATGAACGTATCAAAACAACACTAATTAAAGTGCAAGTTTTCTCTGTCTGACAGTGTCGTAACGGTCGACGTTGAATACAAAGTGACCTGACAGTTTGGCCTTCAGTTCGGTGTCCCAGTCAGACCATTCGTCTTTCTCAATGTCATACTGTTCAATGACCGATGAGTGAGTCGTTGAATTTACATTACCCCCTGCCAACAGTATTTGTCCGTGCCACACGACTGCTGGGGCAAAGCCGTGTCCCAGTCGTGGCTGACTCAGTGTTGTCCAACAGTCGATGGTAGTGTCGTACTGCATGCATGACATCCAGTAGCCTCCCACGACGTAAATGGAATGGTTCACTGTGACGACACTGCCGACGTCGCATACTAGTGGCATGTCCGCCAGAGTGCGCCACTCACCCCACACGGTGTCGTACATCCACGCGCAGCGCAACGGCTTCTTTTCGCATCGCGGCCGCCGAACACGTACACGCCATTGCTATAGCTGATAGTCATGGGGAAATACACACACTGTGGCATATCTGGCTCGGACGTCCACTGACGGCGCTTGACATTCAGACGTTCGACTGATTTGAGAACTTTGCCGTCGGCATCAATGCCGCCCATGACATAGACAGTGTTTCACATGGCGACACTACAGTGATAATACCGCGCTGTGTTCAATGGTGGGAAATTTCTCCACGCCTTTTCGTCTTGAATCCACCCGTCAACAACAAGCCACTTTCTACACGGCACACGCTGTAGTAAAGCCCGTATGACGGCAGTTCCGTCAACGACTCCCACGACGTGCCGTCTTCTTTCAAATAATGGCAGTATTTGTAGACCTCGTCATTTTGTCCATTCACATCACTCACTCCACCGACCACCAGGAGGCGTCGTTTCACATTGAAATTGGAGCGTGCCACCATGCGGCAACTGCTGACCTCGTGTCGCAGAGTAGCCTCAATGTGGAACTGTTCTGCTTCGAGTACATATTCCCGGCAATCCGGCGTCAACACGTCGCACGCTTTGACCACTTGATGCAGGTAGTCGATCGTGCAATAAGGCAGGCGGACATGTTCAAGTATCTTCCTCAAAGACGTTTTTCTGTTAGCCAAATCGTGCCTAATCCAAAGGAGAACTGACTCAAACACGATGTTTTCATCTTCTACATTGATACCATCATCACTGAGATAGTCGATGAGTTCTTGGCATGACAGCTCCTTGAACTCTGAAGCAGACACGACGGATTTAAAGCGTTGAAGCATCACTCGCCAAGCTCCTCCCTGCAGTTGTTCGAGTCGATGCAACGAGGCAAATTTGTAGAAACCGATACAGTTGGCTGCCTCGACCCGCTTCAACATAAACTTCTCGCAGGCCGCCTTGAGGTCGTCCAACTCGAAGAGGTCACTCGCCTCCATTAACCTCTGGACGTTGTCGACGGTTAACTCGATTTCAGCCGAGTAGAAATAGTCAACGACACCTGCGAGCGTCGCCGAGTCTACCTTAAGGGCGACTATGCCCGATGCGCACTCTCGCATGCCGGACGTGAACATTGCGTTGAAGTACGGACTAGCAGCAGCCAGCACATTCTTGTGACATGGGATATGGATATCATAAGACTCCAACTCGACGTCAGTGAACTGTTCGTTCTGTCGCTGCGTCAGCATTTGTTTAAGGAAATCACCCGGGTAGGCATCGTTGACGTAACGTTCGACGCTGCCAGTCATAACGGACGCTACTAAAGACGAGGATATGTACAGCTGTATTGCAATTAAATGCACCTTCCTGTCCCTTCAGAGAAGTTAATTGTGATATATTACTTCTTGGTTGAAACCCAAGGCAGCTATCAGCGCAAGACATATCAGTGTGGCTTGAACGTGGAGTGATTAAGTGCTCAGAGTGGGCAAGCATATGGGCAAGATTACGAAACGAACTCATTTAGACTTAAAGGGGGGGTGAAGCATTCGAACAACCATAGCCCAAACATAATAACATACCATTTACAGTATATATCACCCTTATATGATGGGCGCAACGCCACGGTAATTTTGTAATATCCTTTTAAACTTTGCCATTATCTTCGCTGGGCGGCGCCATATTGCTCAGCGGCAGAGTGGTTTGAGTACGAGCTCCTGGCACGGCGTTCACACAGTAAAAACCTCTCGGAAAAACGGCCGAAACGCATGGAAAATCGAATAAAAAGAAAACTGGTGTACACTGGATGGCTCCTGGATATATCAACTAGTACTACAAATGCAAGGAAAAAACTTTTGATCGACTTCCGAGGAAGAATTTGCAGCGGAAAAGGTGGTTGCAAATGCGGAAATTGCCGTGTCCGCCAGCCGCAGGCACTGCGAGTGACCACTTTTCCGACAAAAGACTGTGATGAGCATGGACAGACGGAGAGCATCAAGATGTCATTCTTGGTCAAAGACACCGTTCCATCTTAGATTTTTTTTCCGCATATGACCATGCATCTACAGACTATTCTGCGACAAGGAAACGTCAGATATCAAAGGGCAGAGCGATGCGCAGGAAGCGACGAGCCGAAACCAGGTTAGTAAATTGGATTACCGTTACCATTGTGACTTATCACTACGATTACAATATAGTTCCACCCCAATAAGCACAGTTGTGCTTCAACGTCAGCATATATATAACCCACAGTAAATCGAAATGTATGAATACAATAAAGTGCGAGTAACTGTAAATAGTTTGATATAATTACGAGTGTTTTCCTATCCGCCGATTTATTTTCGACGTGATCAGACGTACCGTCAATACGTGGCCGTACTCAAAACAATAACAATAACTCAATAAGTGCTACAGGATATACTGCAGCCTTATAACATTGGCCATGGCGTATGTACTAGGCAAAATTATTCAAGAAAATAATTTGATATTATTTATTGACAGTCGTAATAAGTCTCATACTCCAGTGTTTTAAATGCATAGAGACCAAGCAGCAAGCGTAAGGCTAAGCCTAAGGGGGTAGATGCATGGGAGAAACACACCAAAAGACAGTATAGACTATAGCGCAACAGAAGCCTGCTGTTGCTGTTTACATTTCAAATTCTTTATGGAAATATTTAAATATACAAATACTTTCATTGTGATTAAGTGCAAATGCAGTTACACAAACTTTTAAAAGTATTTAAATATTTAATAAAATGTATTTCACCCATGCAATGTCTAGCTGGAGAGGAAACTAACTAAGGCATCGTCATCTACCCAGTTGAACACTGTCAGATTACATGTCTACTTTCTATAATGACACTTTACAATTTCTGTCTGAATTCTTGTGACTTGACAATAAGGCAAAATTATATAAAATTAATTTGCTTTATTGATCAGATTAAACCCCACATGTAATAACTGGAAGTTCATAAAGAGATGTATTAATTACATTTTATTCTGAGTCGACTAATAACACTGTAATGAATATCGTGGGGAGGGGGCAACTATCGGCAACCCACAATAGTATTAGTACAAGCTATACATATGAAGGAAGTCTATCAGGCATGGGGGACAATTCTGTTTTGTCAATTCCAAAAATCATTTCTAATTCCGCCTTGCAAAAATCAATTCCAACTGTTAAAATCCTAGGCTAAAGAAAAATTCAAATCCAATTGTTTTAACACAGTTTTATTTGTCACGTGTGCACAATCATATTTAATTAGATATGATTAAAAATTATTGTTCGTTAAACACACACACACACACACACACACACACACACACACACACACACACACACACACACACACACACACACACACACACACACACACACACACACACACACACACACACACACACACACACACACACACACACACACACACACACACACACACACACACACACACACACACACACACACACACACACACACACACACACACACACACACACACACACACACACACACACACACACACACACACACACACACACACACACACACACACACACACACACACACACACACACACACACACACACACACACACACACACACACACACACACACACACACACACACACACACACACACACACACACACACACACACACACACACACACACACACACACACACACACACACACACACACACACACACACACACACACACACACACACACACACACACACACACACACACACACACACACACACACACACACACACACACACACACACACACACACACACACACACACACACACACACACACACACACACACACACACACACACACACACACACACACACACACACACACACACACACACACACACACACACACACACACACACACACACACACACACACACACACACACACACACACACACACACACACACACACACACACACACACACACACACACACACACACACACACACACACACACACACACACACACACACACACACACACACACACACACACACACACACACACACACACACACACACACACACACACACACACACACACACACACACACACACACACACACACACACACACACACACACACACACACACACACACACACACACACACACACACACACACACACACACACACACACACACACACACACACACACACACACACACACACACACACACACACACACACACACACACACACACACACACACACACACACACACACACACACACACACACACACACACACACACACACACACACACACACACACACACACACACACACACACACACACACACACACACACACACACACACACACACACACACACACACACACACACACACACACACACACACACACACACACACACACACACACACACACACACACACACACACACACACACACACACACACACACACACACACACACACACACACACACACACACACACACACACACACACACACACACACACACACACACACACACACACACACACACACACACACACACACACACACACACACACACACACACACACACACACACACACACACACACACACACACACACACACACACACACACACACACACACACACACACACACATATCAAGTCCAGGTCATTTGCCCCCCTCCCGGACATGTGTCCCTTTGTCACTTGCCCCCCCAGACATTAGCCCCTTGCCTTATTAAAAATCTGGACATTTGCCCCCTGTCCGTAGCCTCTGGATTATTTGTAAGTTTTTTAAGAAATGTTTTTTTAACTTATTTTTATTTCTGAACATGAATTCAAGATATATATATTACCCTAATTGCAATTAATGTTCTTTGTGCCAGATCAGCCAAGTAAATTACTTTATATAGTTGGAGGTGATCCTGTAATCAAAGGATTATCTTTATTGCAATTGTGGAAGAAGCCAGTGACATTAGGACCTGGACATGTTAGGACAATTGAGGATATTTGAAAGAAACCATCTCAACAAGGTTTCTTTTGAATCGCATTTACCATGGAGAGTTGGAGTGACTCCATTTTCCTATAAAACTGGATGCACAAGCCAGAGTTGTCAGAATTCACTTATAACTTCACCATGGAAATTACTACTAGCATCTGAGGAGGTCAGAAGCTATGTTTTGAGTGTCATTCCTACACCAAGAAGGGGGACCAACAAGATTACTCTTCAATGGGAGTGAAGCCAGCGTCGATCCTGATCATGCAAGGGTGCTGTGGTCACTGATCTGATCTCCAGATCCAGAATGCGATCAACAAGACTGCCTGCAACCATGATGGTGACATGGCACCGATAGAAGCTGCCAAGGTCGGTGAGGACCTGAAAACTAAGGCAGCTAATACCAGGGGCACTCCAAACCAGCTGATCTCTGACTCGTTACTGTCCACCACTGTTTGTGGAAGCATCACCCCAAGAACCCATCTTCCACCACTGATCTGACTATCAATGATACCTGGAAGACAACTGGTGACAAGAACATCTCATACACACTCCAGGGGATAGGCCATTGCATTAGGCTAAAGTGACTTTGACTTGTCATTGAATGTTATGTTATTGTAGCAATAATGATAAAACTGCAAACTGATTTTCACTTGTCAACTATCATAGAAAAAAGGGGCAGATGTCCGGGGGGGAGCAAATATGCTAGGAGATTTATATCGCTATCAGTGGTGGTATCATAAATTTACTGGAAAGTTTGAGTCTTCAACATCCTAATCTCCAACATGTATTCTCCATGGGGACATTTTTAATTACTACAAAGGGCAAACCCTACAGCCACATGTAACAGCATTGTACAGATGACCAGTGACATGTTTATTATGGGAAACTTGTGGGCTGAACATTAGGCTTGGATAAACAAGGGGCTGCATTCAAGTGGGGTAGGCTTCCTAAAAGCAAGGTCATGTCTAACCAATTTCTTATGTTTTCTAGAAGAAATTACAAAGTGGGTAGATGACGGGTCACCAGTTGTCTACTTAGATTTTCAGAAAGCTTTCGATAAAGTGCCACATCAAAGATTGTTACTTAAACTAAAAGCCCATGGTATAGGCAATTATGTAATCAACTGGATAGAAAAGTGGCTTACACACAGAAGACAGAGAGTAATAGTAGATGGTGAGATTTCAAACTGGAAATCTGTTTTGAGAGGGGTACCACAGGGATCAGTATTAGGCCCTATACTGTTTTTAATATATATATAAATGATTTGGAGGATGACATATCTAGCAAAGTACTCAAATTTGCAGATGACACAAAAGTATTCAGAAAGGTTACTAATGATACAGATAAACAAAGTTTACAGGATGATCTAGAAAAAATTGTTAAATGGTCAGAAAAATGGCAAATGTTATTCAATTTTGGGAAGTGTAAATGTATACACATAGGACATGGAAATATGGACGAGGAATATAAAATGAGGGATGCTGTACTAGGTAGAACCACACAAGAAAAGGATTTAGGAGTAACATTTAATGCTGACATGAAAGTTTCAGAGCAATGTGGGATTGCTGCTTCGAAAGGAAATCAATTTCTAGGGCTAATTAGGAGAACTATCACGTATAAGGAGAAACATCTAATTGTACTCCTGTACAAAGCAATAGTTAGACCACATTTGGAATATTGTATTCAAGCATGAAGGCCATATCGTAAAAAAAGACAGATAAGCTAGAAAGAATACAACGGAGAGCAACTAAAATGATTCCAGAATTAAGAGACCTTAGTTACGAAAGTCGCTTATTACAATGTGGTTTGACAACACTAGAGACCAGGAGACTAAGAGGAGACCAAATAGAAGTGTCTAAGATAGTAAACGATTATGAGGATGTTGATAGGAATATGTTCTTCAAACTTAAAGAAGGCAGTAGAACCAGAGGACACAAAGCAGCATTAGTTAAGGAGCAGTGTAGGTAGGACATGAGAAACTACTCTTTCTCACAGAGGGTGATAAATGAATGGAACAAACTGCCAAATGATTGTGTTAATGCTAGTAGTGTGAATATGTTTAAAAATAGAATTGACAGATATCTGATAAGGGCATATCTCTTTTTGATGCAAATGCTTGATTATATTGTTCTTGGTCACAATGTTTCAATACCAGAGTAGACAGTGTCTATGCTGTAATGTTGACAACTTCCTGGCTGTTACCAGATTCAGGGTGACATGCTAATAGCAGACAAATATGATTTAAAAAGTAATATAAATAAATATAAGGGTAAATATTAACAGTATCAAGTCAATAATTCCAACAAAATCAATTCCAATTCCCAAAAAATAAATTTTTGAAAAAAAAAATTCCAATTAAAAAAAAAAATTAAGTCAATTCCAATTCCAGAACTGGAATTGAGGGCCAGTTCCAATTCCGGAATGGAATTGACCACATGTCTGAAGTATATTCATGACAATATCTTGTCTCTGTGTACTACAGCAACAGTCATGAACAGTATAATTGAATTGAAACAAGCTTATGTCTGTGGGGCTTTTGTCCATGCACCATACTATCTAGCAGATGCTTTCAGTATAATACCTAATAATTATATATATACATATATACATATATACACATATATATATATATATATATATATATATATATATATATATATATATATATATATATATATATATATATATATATATATATACGTGTGGGCAGGTATGTGTGTGTGCGTGCAACATTTATAAGATAAAGATGTCACAAACATAGATCTGCATTTGGTCCAATAACAATATTCATGCATTATGTTATCTAACTCGAGTGTCAGATATAAAATAAGGAACCCCATAGAAAGTGAACCTATGGGTCCATATTTTGTTATGGAATTTGGACCCCTTATAGAATTTTGACCTCCCTGGCCCATTGAAAACAGTGGAATGTTGATTAGATAATATAATGCACATTTGAGCTAAGATGCTACAATTTTGGTTACATGCGTTTGGTTATGTTACCAGTGGCATTCATCAAACTGACCAAACAGATTCATTAAAAACATTAAGAGATCAGTGAAAGACCCATTGGTTGAATTAACATGGCTCCATAGGGAAAATGCTTTTCCCTGTGGTTGATTACTTTATACATTCTATATGACACTGGCACTCTTACATTCTAAAAATATTATATACAAGGGAAAGTTTCTCACATTGTGATTCACTTTTATTATGCAAAAGATGAATTTTGTAAAATTTTCAAGTCACCGTATGTGTAATCTTTTCAGATGAAGGATTCACCATTGGTTCGTACAAGTACAGATACTAGTTTTGAAGCATCCAGCGCTACGGGTGATGCCGTCAATCTTTACATTACGGATGTCACCTTTAGTGCCATCACTGCTACTACTGCTGTGGCACCACATACAACTGATGCTGAAATGCAAATCGATCCGGTAATGATATTTCAAGTGCGACACTTCGCGAATACTGCTGTAGTCACGGATGACATTATTGCACCAATGAACTACTCCTATGTGAAGCTTCCATCAGATTCAGTGAGAACAAAGACATTGGTGCAGATGATGCACACTATGTGATAACAGCGACATAACCGAGGGTGACTCAAGCAGCTCCGACACCTATGAGAAAGAGAAGAAGTTTGTCATTCGTGAGAAAAACTTATGTCACTTTTCTGCACCTGCCACACACCAAACAGCCATAAACTGTGACACAGGTTGTACTCATGTCTGATCTATCAGCCAAGGTCTTTCGGATACTGGGGTGTCTGTCAGAGGAAAGGGTGCTGATTTCTACCCCTGGATAAGTGAAAGGTGAATTGAATATGTTAGGTGTATGTGTACTATCAGTCAGAATAAGTAGTGTATTGGTGTATATTTAGTGCCAGTAGTTTATTGGAACAGATGGTTGGTGTGCAAGTACTATCAGTCAGAACAAGTAGTGTATTGATACATATGATTGGTGTACATTTACTGTCAGTACAAGTAGTGTAGTTGGTAGAGAATGAGACGCTTGGTTTACATTTGCTGTTGGTAGGAACAAGTAGTAGATTCAGTCAGAACAAGTAGTATATTGGATACACGATTGGTGTACATTTACTGTCAGAAGACGTAGTGAAATGGTGCAGATTCCAGAATGAGATCATTGGTGTACATTTACTGTTGGTAGGAACAAGTAGTGTATTGGTATGCATGATTGGTGTACGTTTACTGTCAGTCAGAACAAGTAATATTGTTACACATGATTGGTGTACATTTACTGTCCAATCAAAACAAGTAGTCTATTGCCATTGGTACAGATGATGATGGTGAAACAGTTAAATGCCTTGGCTTTATAAAGATTAATTATTTCCTAAGCTAAACTACCAGTATATTTGATATGTTGTGGCATAATAATGATGTGTGTAACTGTGATATCCATGTTCCAGGTTGTATTTCCCTGTGGTAGAAGTCACTGTTTTTAGTCAATGGTTTCAGTTGTTCTAGTTAGCCTTATTTCTTTGGTAATTGTTTTTCTATGTGAATAAACTGTTGGTATATTTTATGTTGGTCTCAATATAAATGAAATTGTGTGTGCAAGATGCTGCAGGTAACATTTTTGTTGACAGAAGTGGGATATGGATAAGGAGGCATTCACATCATTCAGTTATTAATATCTTAGTGGGAATTTTTTTAGTTTTCCAGGTTGTTTTTCGACCTGCTGCATACTGTGGGTGCCTCACAATTTGTCTATATCAGACTGTCAGTACACTCGCCTGTGTCAGGTCAATCTCCATAGCTAAACTTTCCATCAATTCAATTCGGTTCAGAATAGACATCACAGATCCTTCCCACATTGCAGGATGGGATTACTTGTCTTGCCTTTCCTGAGCCTGAAATATAATTTGTCAGGGTTAGTTGATAGCACTAATTCCATAATTACCATAATAGTTGCAAAACTGTGAACATTAAATACTGTCAGTAGTTAATTATTGTTATTTAAATGATTACATTGTACCAAACAACAAGGTGTTGTGGTGTGCTATAAAGAGAGGGGTGATTACAAGTACGAATATTAATGTAATCATGATTACAGTAATTATTGCAATCACAATTACTAATGTAGTCATGATTACAATCATTATTACAATCACAATTATGGTAACATCTAAGAATATATATATATTCACATAATGAATTAAATAAACCCTCATGTTATTATTGTCATCAATGTTATTCAACACAAAATCAAACACAATATTAAAATACAGTCACGGTACACTTCATTAGATTAGATACAAAATAAAGAGAAGAGCCTGCTTGCATTGCCATTGTAGTTCGGACCTCGCCCTCGGGCTAGGTAAAAGAAATATGCAGAAAAAATATGATTATTAAAATGGCAACGATTCGATAACAATTGAATTACTGACCTGCTAGCTATAGGGCGAATCAATGAGTCGGCACGCAAATCATGCAATGACAGCAGGCCAACATCTAGCACCGCTCTGTTTGTGCATATCAGTACAAAATCATCGACATCGTCTTCGCCTTCGTACGGTGATGGAAGCACCAACGCGGTCGGGCACACGGTGCTGCATAGCCATAGCCTAGCCCTAGGCATGGTAGCTTCCTCGGCGCAGCATGATGACTCAACGTAAACGTGCGCAGACATCGGGACGTAATTTCCACAGGTTCACCACATCACATTACCTAGTCAGGAATCGTTGACAGTCAAAGCGCTGTTGTAATTTTTCCTGAATCCAACGTCAACAAAGGCGAAGCCGACCTGGAGTCTGGAGCGTGACTCGCACACTCGGTGACACTGTACGACTGTCAACCGTTGTTTCCGTGTGGCCTGTAGAACTAGACTCTTCGTCTGTGGTTTCCATTTCTCCAAAGATAGACTAAACTATTACGGAAGTTCAGTAAACCACTAATCGCTAGTAGCAGATCTGGTAAAACTGTCACAAGCGACGCATCCATCTTGTCAACAAGTAAAAAATAGTTCCGGTATTCCGTTATCGCATATTCTCGTTGGTTAGCGTCTCGTGTGTTCGAGAAGTGTGGCGTTTTCGACGATTTTTTGCGTGTTCTGTTGTAATTTCTTTAACTTTTTTTATTTGGAACGAACAAAAACGCTATTTTGTTGACGTGTGTAAACACTTGTATATATAACAGAGACCCATATCTTTTTTTTCGCTCCAGAATGCCTATTTACGAAAGAAATCGCAAAAAATCGAAAATTTACATTGATTAGATATACGCGACTCAAACCACTCGTTTCGACAACAAGATGGCGATACGCAGTGATGTATTTTGTCAATTTTTGTCTCGAACAAAATCAGTTTTTCAGTTTATCTCACACATTAGCAGGTATCTGTCACCATTAATGCATAGTTAGATAATATATATTTAAATATACGGCACAACACAAAATTGCTTCAGTTCCCCTTTAACCATGTGCGTAAATTTGGTTGGATAATAAGCTCCGTCTAGTGGCGACGTGTAGTGAGTGACACAATCATTACAGAGAGTACGCCGAAGACTGGTATACTCCACTACGTGGCGCTACTGCTAACTAGTATCGCCGTAAGGGACTTTACCGACAACAGAAACAAAGTAACGGGGACGAACCACCTAATATAAGTATCAGACGGAACACCACCAAGGACAATGCGTTTTTGCGATTCATTTCTCATCGCACCTGAATGCTCTAACGACTACTTTGGCGAAGAAATGCTAGGAGACAAAATGCCTTCTAGATAGTACCCTTTACTACTTCCTGGTTGAGAACGTTGACCAGTAATGTAGCAAGCTTTCACTTCGTCTTACTGGGTCGCCACCAGCGTGAATTGAAACCTACCACCAACAACGTCTCCTTTAAACTGATGTCACTGTATGTGTTATATTGTTGACTAATTTATACTTACCCATGATCGTGGTTATGTTCGGCTGCAGTGGGTCGGTGACGTTGTCAACGTTGGACAGATTAGTTCATGCAGTGGCGCCACGTAGCGTGTAACACATTTGACACGCCTGACTGGCTTGCAGTCATTTCGGCCGCGTGACAACTTCGGCTGCGTCCATGACTATATTTCGGTTGCCAGTACAGCTGTAGCAATAACCGATGTTGTAACTTTGGTCGCAGCATTGCTGTTTTGTCTTAGTGGTATCCCGAGTTGTATTACTGTGAAAAACGAACCATTTGATATTATGTACTTGATTAATCATCCTACAACACCGAATGCATTGTAAACATGTAAGCACATAAACACGTGTCCTTTCTGACAGGTGCCCTGCACGTTCACTATGGATAATAATACAGTTGTCGTTTCTCGATAAATCAACATATTTACTACGATTGGGTCGCTGTTAGTTTGTTTCATCATTATTGATAATGCTTCCAGTTGTATAACTGGTGGCGACGTGTCGTGTAAAGTACTACACCAAACACGCATGCATGCTGAAATGATGGTTCACAAGCAGAAGGTTAGGGTTTGGGTTAAGATTTAGGGTCTGATGATAAAACACGAGGCTCTTTTAGGAATCCGGTGTAATTGGCTTTATCTTGAGGCGGGCCACAGTGAAGCCCCCTGTGACGGTGTTCGAGGTGCGCAAACAGGGCAGCCGACGAGACAATACAGAGAGGTGTTGCGTGAATACGGACTGCACAGGAATTGTTTCGACTGTAGATTAATTCTTTCGGTCACGTGATGGCAGCAAAGGCAGAAATTGACGCATCGCATACATTAAACATCTGTCGTATTATGACCGCACAGAGTGTCACGGTCAAGGAGCCACCAGTCTTCAATCAATATGTAGTTCCAAACATTCAGTAGTTTGTTTCCAGCAACAACAGCAAAATACGAATTACATTGCTATAAAATAAAATACAACACCATTTGTAACACGTAAAATTAACATAGAAATAAATAAGCGAATGTTGGAAAGGGGCAAAGAGACGTGCGATACTCATATGAGGCTCATCCCCAATCTGAAGTTATTATAGAGAAAACAATTTAAAAAAAATTAATTGCAATAACTAATGTACACACTGACTACAACATATGCTATTTTATTTGCAATGATTTTAATTCTTGTTGGAGGTATCGTGAATACGTGACTACGTGAATACGTATCTACGGATAGATAACGCAACATGCATGCCATGAAAAAGGACGATGTAACGGTGGGCCGCAAGAAACGACGTATGTACGTACAGAAGAACTACCGACATAACATCTACGCAAAATTCAAGTTGGAACACTCAACAAATACAACTAAATTGGCTTTATTATGCAGGTCAAGATCCAAGAACATCAGGCTGGTCCGATTTGCAGAACGACTTGTGTGCCTCTGCCTCAAGCACCAGAAATTTCTGCTTAAACTCCGTTCTCTTTAGACGGCACTTCCACCTTCTCAAACGATCATTCATTGAGCAGTGCTGTTCGGCAAACTGCTTGGAGATGTTGGAAACTCTTGATTCTAGTCGAACGATTGCTTTCGAAGAATGGCGTCGGATGGAGGTCGAGCCCGGATGTAAGAAAATAAGGTGTTTGACAGAGGAAGCTAACACGGCCTAATTAAAGGCAAAGTTCATGAGGGAACAGCCAGTATCTGTTAAATACAAGTCCATTGTAAAGAGTATGACCAAGCGCTGGAGTTAAAGTCAAACCTGAAGAGAGAGTCATGCACCATCCAAATCGACTGTTCTGAAAACTACACTTGTTAAGAGTACAAGGAGATTCAGTCAGCCTACTTCAACAAATCGTCCATCACGCTCGGTAGTACATCTTTAGAATGGCGAGGACGTCCTGGTGCACAAATCCTTCATAGTGGTAGTCGATGTCAAATCACAAGGTATTAACCCCTCCCCACAGCTAAAGGTTTGTTTCCCCATATCCTTCATATTCACTACCTCATCGACACACCCACTTCGCAGTGTCGAAATTCCCACGTAATGTCCATGATAGTAAACCATGAGGCTCTATTTGGAGTCCGGGGTGACTGGCTTTACTTTGAGGCGGGCCACGGTAAAGGCCCCTGTGGCGGCGTTTTGGGTGCGGCAAAGAGGCGAACCGATGAGGCAATAAAGAGATGTGTCGCATCAATATAAACTGCACAGGACTTCTTCGACTGGGGTAACGCACAAGTCACCGCAATAATAGTAATACTGTGTTTCATTTGATATAGCGCCAGATCCAATTTTAAATTGTTCGCGACGATTTATAAGACAAATAGTTATAAATTTCTAAATAAACATGCAATTTACAAATACATTACACAAGCTAGTTAGAAGAAGAATATAAAATATATCTAGTGCAATAAAATATAATATAATAATCATTTATTAATTTAATATATATATATATATATATATATATATATATATATATATATATATAAGTTAATTATATGAACTAACATTAATAAAATACAGATAAGTACAGTAATTAAATATACTAAAATAGTGATCATAGTTAGAGCTCAATAGTGTTAAATTTATGTAGAAATTAGATTATGTAAATATATATATATATATATATATATATATATATATATATTATATATATATATATATATATATATATATATATATATATATATATATATATATATATATATATATATACTGACGATGCTTGACACTTGATTCTTAAAATCGTTCTGTCTATTTATGATGACATGAAGGTTACGAATATATCGTGAAGCAGTAATTGTAGCATCACCTACGCGTATTATTCTGTCGAAAACGAGCACAAGCGCCGTCTTGGGTACCACGGGGAGATATTCCGTTTTATCATCATTCATGCACAGGCACTTTGATGTCATCCACTGTTTGACGACATCAAGGCAGTCCTCCATATGTCGCAGAGTAGCACCCAATGCTGTTGCAGTGATATATAAGTGACAATACAACTGCAGATCATCCGCGTAATAATGAAAGCAAAGTTCACGCGCTCTGATTATATTGCCGATGGGTTGGACGTACAGTGAGAATAGCAATGGTCCAAGCACCGAACCCTGCGGGACACCCGATATCAAACATGTTTTGCTCGATGATACATCACCAATTTCAAACTGGAAAGCTGGCTTAGGTTACTAACTGGACAGTAGTTGTTGAGTATGTCCTTATCGAGTGATTGCTAGTAGTATGTAAGTCGTTTTCATACCCCCAATTGTGGGTCGATTTTTGTGGTAGCTAAAAATAGACGGTAGCTAAAAATAGACATTGGTTAATTTTAATTTTCTAAAAATAGACATTGGTTAATTTTTATTTTTATTTAAAATTTTTAATTTAAATTTTTTTTTTATTTTAATTTTTTTTTTTTTTTTATTTCAATTTCGGGAAAAACCCACATATCGCTGACGTAGCGGTTAGTGGGAAAAACCCACCTATCGCTAACGTAACGGTTATTTAGGGAAAACCCACATATCGCTGACGTAGCGGTTATTGAGTACTGCATGAGAGAGCTAATCAATCAGGGTTCAGTACGTTATCGGTGAATGGTATAAAGAGCTGTGATTCGTCGGTTATAGTTTTATAAAAGTTATGCATATGAGTTTCATAAAAATCGTGGATGATTAATGAGGTAACGAGGATGAATGGCTCGTGTGTCCATCTGTTTGCCGCCGAAACGCGGGCATCTTAAAACGGAACAAACGCAGTCGGTCGTGTGCACACACAATCATCTTTTAATTGCATAACAATACAGCAATAAATAAGCTAGGCTGTATTACAGTTTACCCTATCTCAGGGTCTTAACCCAATCAAACACGCGACAATCGTTTGCTACTAAATCACTACCAAATGAATTGACGAAAGCCTTCATCGGTATGCCGTTACAACGAAGCACCAAATAAGCAATGCAGTATTGTCCGCACACGTTAGATAGAGGACTCTGAAGTCTCTTGGCATTGTGACACCACTCGGAACAATGTTCGTTCAGGAACACGCGAAATGTGCCATGTAGCGGCGGTAGTCCGTACGAGCAGAAGTATTCACCGCGTCTGTCGGCATCCACGTAGAGAGCGATCCAATGTTGACCGGGTTTATCGCCGTCGTGAGTATTGCATACGAAAGCGAACGGAAAGCATCGATCATCGTAGGCAGTCCGTCTTTGGGTACGACGTCGCGAACGATCGAACGAGTTCGTGCGTCTCTCGCCAGGAGACGTGCAATCTGGCTTGTCTCCATCAGAAATCGTAGATGACGTTCCTGCTCTTGTCGATTTCCAGCACCGATTCGAATTCTGCGTACACGACGACGTTGATGGTCTGTTGGAGCGCTGCAGCGAAATGCATCTCGATGCGCAGGTTGCCCTTTTGTACCAGATGGAAGCACGATCCATCACACGCGTCCGGGGTCAGGTCGAAACCAAAGAAGGTGTACCCATCACGGAAGTCGTCACGAGTCAGACCGTTCCCTTCGTCCTGTGATACCTTGCCAGTCGAGGTGAACAGGTTGAGGTAACTTCTGATGAATCGATTCTCATCGAAATTCGGCTGGAGTGGTTTGGAGGGTACCTGTCGACCATCCACGTAAACGGCGAGGAAGTTGACGTTGTTGTGCTTGGCGTGAAACGGGTTCTTCGCGTACGAACCGTTGTACGCGTCGTTGTCGATGCAGCATAGTACCAGACGTTTCGGTAGGGTACCGAGGAACAGGTTTTCGTGCGTGTGCGACATGGCCCCTGTGGGAATGGAATATACTTTGCAGTCGACGGAACGCAGCGGGTACTTGGCCGTGCCCTTGTCCAGTGCCTTGATGTGCGCAACCTGAACGGTCGGATTCAGTGTGGCTTTCCTCGCGCTCATGGCCGGTGGTGGCAACCTCGATTATAAAGTACACATCGTCAACGCCACCATGTTCGCGAGGAAAGCCACACTGAATCCGACCGTTCAGGTTGCGCACATCAAGGCACTGGACAAGGGCACGGCCAAGTACCCGCTGCGTTCCGTCGACTGCAAAGTATATTCCATTCCCACAGGGGCCATGTCGCACACGCACGAAAACCTGTTCCTCGGTACCCTACCGAAACGTCTGGTACTATGCTGCATCGACAACGACGCGTACAACGGTTCGTACGCGAAGAATCCGTTTCACGCCAAGCACAACAACGTCAACTTCCTCGCCGTTTACGTGGATGGTCGACAGGTACCCTCCAAACCACTCCAGCCCAATTTCGATGAGAATCGATTCATCAGAAGTTACCTCAACCTGTTCACCTCGACTGGCAAGGTATCACAGGACGAAGGGAACGGTCTGACTCGTGACGACTTCCGTGATGGGTACACCTTCTTTGGTTTCGACCTGACCCCGGACGCGTGTGATGGATCGTGCTTCCATCTGGTACAAAAGGGCAACCTGCGCATCGAGATGCATTTCGCTGCAGCGCTCCAACAGACCATCAACGTCGTCGTGTACGCAGAATTCGAATCGGTGCTGGAAATCGACAAGAGCAGGAACGTCATCTACGATTTCTGATGGAGACAAGCCAGATTGCACGTCTCCTGGCGAGAGACGCACGAACTCGTTCGATCGTTCGCGACGTCGTACCCAAAGACGGACTGCCTACGATGATCGATGCTTTCCCGTTCGCTTTCGTATGCAATACTCACGACGGCGATAAACCCGGTCAACATTGGATCGCTCTCTACGTGGATGCCGACAGACGCGGTGAATACTTCTGCTCGTACGGACTACCGCCGCTACATGGCACATTTCGCGTGTTCCTGAACGAACATTGTTCCGAGTGGTGTCACAATGCCAAGAGACTTCAGAGTCCTCTATCTAACGTGTGCGGACAATACTGCATTGCTTATTTGGTGCTTCGTTGTAACGGCATACCGATGAAGGCTTTCGTCAATTCATTTGGTAGTGATTTAGTAGCAAACGATTGTCGCGTGTTTGATTGGGTTAAGACCCTGAGATAGGGTAAACTGTAATACAGCCTAGCTTATTTATTGCTGTATTGTTATGCAATTAAAAGATGATTGTGTGTGTGCACACGACCGACTGCGTTTGTTCCGTTTTTAAGATGCCCGCGTTTCGGCGGCAAACAGATGGACACACGAGCCATTCATCCTCGTTACCTCATTAATCATCCACGATTTTTATGAAACTCATATGCATAACTTTTATAAAACTATAACCGACGAATCACAGCTCTTTATACCATTCACCGATAACGTACTGAACCCTGATTGATTAGCTCTCTCATGCAGTACTCAATAACCGCTACGTCAGCGATATGTGGGTTTTCCCTAAATAACCGTTACGTTAGCGATAGGTGGGTTTTTCCCACTAACCGCTACGTCAGCGATATGTGGGTTTTTCCCGAAATTGAAATAAAAAAAAAAAAAATTAAAATAAAAAAAAAATTTAAATTAAAAATTAAAAATTTTAAATAAAAATAAAAATTAACCAATGTCTATTTTTAGAAAATTAAAATTAACCAATGTCTATTTTTAGCTACCGTCTATTTTTAGCTACCACAAAAATCGACCCACAATTGGGGGTATGAAAACGACTTACATACTACTATTGCTTCTTCAACAATTGCCTGCTTAAACACCCGGGATATGTCGTGCTACCGGCCCTGCTGCTTCAACGAAGGCAACTCATTCATGGGAGGGTGTACCGGATGGAAGGAGACAGAGAGCGTCCGTCAGAAGACAAGTGGTTCGACGGAACAATCCAGGAGCTCAGTCGTGTGCAAACGCAGCCGCGGCCGTAGCCAGTCTAGGAGGCGTTAAACTGTTTAACGGACGAACAGATATATATTTTGTAATCCAGATAATTACGCAGATATATCGATCATTCAGGGATACTTAAATACTTCCATTTATGAAACATTTGAATAAGACATATACATCAGAATAATATTAGAACGTATGACCCGTGCAGTTCCAAAAAAGGAACGACCTGAACCATTACATATCTCGGAATATCTCAGTCGCATTTGTTTTGAAAATGCTATATTTTTGCAAGTAATACAAGAAGATATTGATGTTTCATTTCTTATAGGAAGATTATTTTAACGACTTTCTATATAGTGTACTTCCGTGCGATAATATAAAAAAAATTCATTGAACAATTTTCGGGAGAATGGCCCTTTAAATGCTGTGCCCGATTAAGTTCTAGTGGATGGCTTTCAACATATGCGTGTTGCAGAGACTGTAGGATCCCTTGCGCACGAAAACATGATTTAGTTGTTTTGGACGCCATTTGATGAGATGCATCTTATGTGTTGATTATCTAAGTAAACAAATGACAAACTTTGACGAATGTTGTCCAATAGGTTGATGAAATAATACGCATTAACCTGGTTGAATTTTCAGAATATTCATAATATAAATTTGCGACCAGCATTAAAACCATTAGATAACAGTATCGCCAATGTGAAAATAAACAGTGACCCGTCACTAAAATCCGACCAAAGTAATGCACAGTACACTAAACACGTCGCATGGCACTCATGCTGTCCTTGATCGTGTGGCTTGCAGGGCAGTCTGTGCGTTTAACTACGTGTTACTTCCAAAGTATTTCAAATGAAACTTATTGACAATTATTTTGCAGGGTTAATTGAACACATATAAAAGTGTCCGTACCCGTGTAGCTGATGTATGTCCATGGGTAAATGTAATCGCTAGTCATACCAACATTTTATTATTTAACGTTACAGAACCACTGGTGATATCCTATCTACAAGCTTTCTAACATAGATATAAAACAATATATTGTATGTGTTGTGCTAAGTAAATGTCCTACGTATGGAGTGGGCCACGGGTGGGCGGATCACTATGTGTTTTCCAGTGGCAATAGTGTTCGCGGCTTTTTAGAAGTGGCATGCAACTATAAAAATTATCAATATCAATTTAGTCAACATGTAATTTAAGTCAACATGTAATTTAGTCAACATGTAATTTAAGTCGACATGTAATTTAGTCAACATGTAATTTAAGTCAACATGTAATTTAGTCAACATGTAATTTAGTCAACATGTAATTTAAGTCAACATGTAATTTAAGTCAACATGTAATTTAGTCAACATGTAAGTTAAGTCAACATGTAATTTAGTCAACATGTAATTTAAGTCAACATGTATTTTTGTGCATCAACATCAGCAAAAATGAGTCAAACTCAGTAATTGTTCTCATGACAACCAACATGCGAAATTTTCATTATTTTAAGGTTCCAAGGCCAATTAATCGTATTTAATTTTCACGGACATGTCCTCATATATGTTCATGACAACATTTAAAAAAGGACCGTGTTAAAATGACCAGCACGGCGTGCGGCCACAGTGAACCCGGAGGCAAAATAATGACTCCACCCCCATCGTAATAATTATTATATCATAAAATCGTAATAAACGGGTCGCATTTAATATTGTGAGTGCGTGCGTGAAATTATTTAGTTTTACTATTACGTATAGTTACCGATCGTAGTAAATACTGAACATGTTCATTGTCTAGGATAACGCGACGTAAAACCCGTCCGCGATTGTTGTAGACCCGTCAAGAAGCAGCGCACACTATACGTCGATCCGTCGGCGACGATTGAGTGGCGTCGCGTCGCCGTCGCGGTGGGCTATAAGAACGACCCCCGAGAAGGAACCGCTACGTGGTGAACAATAGTATGCAAGCATTTGTTCGGATGCATTCAAGGAACTACACATTAATTTGAAAAAAATAAAATCCGATTGTTGGTCTACCATGTGTGAGTGTAGATCAGGGACAGGTGGTAACTATTTTCTACGTATGAAATTCTAATCTTTTCTACTAGCACCACAAATGTGTGTGATAATTAACCCCGAATGCGTTTTCAACAATAATAATTCAACTTTGGTCTTCTTCCCATTTTACTAGCATATGAACAAGTTACGTGAGCTGAATTAATACAAAAACGTCTCCAAACCGGATATTGTTTCCATGATACACTTAATGCAGCACAAGTTATTATAAAATATCTTCATTTCACCAAATGTTATTCCATCGCATATCCGGTAATCGTTGCCATCACTGGGATGAGCACTGATCCGTATTGTTCAGCATTCCGCGAATGAAAGTTGTCAGTTATTTATTCTTGTTATGTAGTGTAATAAGTATAATAATGTAACATTTAGTTTATGTCTTGGTTCTCTGTTATATTTGTGTGTGACCATTGTTTAGAAAGAGGTATAGTGATATACTGGAGGAAAACAAAAATAAAGGTTTGATTATAAAGCATCAAATGAACGTGTAAACAACTAGAGTATTCCCGGCACACATATTCGTTTTGAGAAAAGAAACAATGTCAAAACAACACAAATTGAGGTACTAGTTCTCTCCGAAGTCAGACAGTGTCGTATAAGTCGACGTTGAATAGAAAGTGACCTGACAGTTTAGCCGTCAATTCGATGTCCCAGTCAGACCATTCGTCTTTGTCAATGTCATATTGTTCAATGACCGATGATTTCGTCTTTGAATCGCCATCACCCCCTGCCACCAGTATATTACCCTGCCACACGACTGCTGGGGCATTGCCGTGTTTCAGTCGTGGCTTACTCAGCCTTTTCCAACAGTCTGTGGCCGGGTCATACCGCATGCACGACTTCCTGTATCCACCCACCACGTAAATGTAGCTGTTCAACGTGACGACGCTGCCGAGGTCACATACCTCTGGCATATCCGTCAGAGTGCGCCACTCACCCCACATGGTGTACATCCGCGCGCAGCGTACGGAGTTCTTCTTCTCATCGCGGCCACCGAACACATACACGCCACTTCCATAGCTGACTGCCATGGGAAAATACACAGAATGCGGCATGTCTGGCAGGGACGTCCACTGACGGCGCTTGACGTTCAAACGTTCGAATGTTTTGACAACTTTGCCGTCGTCACCCTTGCCGCCCACAACATAGACAGTGTCGCCCACGACAACGCTCCCGTGAAGATACCGCGCTGTGTTTAACTGGGGCAATTTCCTCCACGTCTTTTCGACGAAGTCGAAAACGAAGCAGTCGTCTATGACACAATTCTGGAATCCACCCGTCAACAACAGGCCATTATCTACACGACAAACGTGATAGTGACGCCCACATGACCATGGTAGTTTTGTCAACGACTCCCACGACGTGCCGTTTTCTTTCACATAATGACAACACTTGTTTTCTTCTTCATTTCGTCCCTCCATACTCCTCACTCCACCGACAACCAGGAGGCGTCGTTTCACATTGAAACTGGTACGCCCCACCATGCAGCAACTGCTGATCTCATGTCGCAGAGTAGCCTGCATGTGGAACTTTTCCGCTTCGTGTACATATTCCCGGCACTCCGGTGTCAGCACGTCACACGTATCGACAACCTGATGCAGGTAGTTCGCCGTGCAATAGGCCAGGCGGACATGTTCAAGAATTATCCTCAAAGACGTCTTTCTGTTATCCGGGTCGTGCCTGGTCCAAACGAGAACTGACTCAAACACGATGTTTTCATCTTCTACATTTATACCATCATCACTGAGATACTCGATGAGTTCTTGGCATGACAGCTCCTTGAACTCTGAAGCAGACACGACGGACTTAAAGCGTTGAAGCATCACTTGCCAAGCTCCTCCCTGCAGTTGTTCGAGTCGATGCAACGACGCAAATTTGAAGAATCCGATACAGTTGGCTGCCTTGACCTGCTTCAACATAAACTTCTCGCAGGCTGTCTTGAGGTCGTCCAACTGCAAGAGGTCACTCGCCTGCACTAACCTTTGGACGTTGTCGACGGTGAACTCGATCTCAGCTGTGTAGAAGTAGTCAACGACACCTGCGAGCGTCGCCGAGTCCACTTTAAGGGGAACTATGCGAGAGGCACACTCGCGCATGCCGGACGTGAACATTGCGTTGAAGTACGGACTAGCAGCAGCCAGCACATTCTTGTGACATGGGATATGGATATCATCAGACTCCAACTCAACATCAGTGAACTGTTCGTTGTGTCGCTGTGTCATCATTCCTTTCAAGAAATCACTCGGGTAATCGTTGTTGACGTATTGTTCGACGCTGCCAGTCATAACGGACACTAAAACAGACGAAGATATGTACAGCTGTATTATAATTAAAACACCTTCCTATCCCATTAGATAAGTAGACGAAAAGAAATTGACTCCAGCGAACGAGTTTTCCATTCTATTCTAACGAATAATGTGTTCATTGTGCACCTCTAAGTTGATATAAATAGGAAATCGACATATCGGATGTTCTCGCCTGTTAAAATACCGTTAAGGGGCTTCACCGGGAATAGGTTTCACCCAGACTACAACGCCGTTCGTAAGTTCAATTATTTGGAGAGTTTCGATAATCAACGGAGGCGCAAACCTCGGGAAAGAATATAATATTTCTTGTCAACAGTTTCGATTAATAAATAAATATAACATAATAAACATTGTATCACTTTGAGTACACGTGGGCCAATAAAAGGAGATTTTAGGTCACAACTGGAGAATTTCCCACAAAAAAGAATATAATATTAAAATATATTGTATATAATTATTAACTATTTTAAATAACAACATCATTTTAATATCATGTTATCTTTACATAATTACCTGACTTCAACATATGTCATAATTTGATTAAATGTATCCATTAATAATATTTCAAAAATTCAAACGTTAACTATGATATATTATTTCCTGTTTGAAACCCAAGATAGCTTCCAGCGCCGAGTAGACACATCAGTGTGGCTTGAACGTGGAATATCTTTAGTAAATTCTCAGATTGGGCAAGTATCTGGGCAATATTACAAAACGAACTTGTTTCTACTTAAGTGCGTAAATGTGGCTACACAATAAAATCAGTCTAGTGGCGACGTATAATGTGTAGCACAATTATTACATAGAGTAGGCCCAACACTGGTTTACTCCACTACGTGTCGCCACTGCTAGCTAGTATCGCCGTAAGGGACTTTTACTGACCACAGCAACAAAATAAAGGGGACGAACCACCTAATATAACTATCTGTGGGGACAATACCACGGGCAATGTGTTTTTGTAATTCATTTCTCATCGCACCCGAATGCTGTAATGGCTAATTTGGTGAAGAAATGGTAGGAGACAAAATGCCTTCTAGATGTTACCATTTAGGCTTTACTACTTCCTGGTTGAGAACGTTGCCCAGTAATGTAGCA
The DNA here is from genome assembly GCA_033239005.1 of Lamellibrachia satsuma. Lineage (NCBI taxonomy): Eukaryota > Metazoa > Annelida > Polychaeta > Sabellida > Siboglinidae > Lamellibrachia > Lamellibrachia satsuma. The sequence continues at coordinate 3,877,251 of BSQZ01000053.1, forward strand.
AGCTTTCACTTGGTCGTACGGGGTCGCCGCCAGCGTGAATTGAACCCTACCACCAACAACGTCTCCTTTAAACTGATGTCAGTGTACGTGTTATATTGTTGACTAATTTATACTTACCCATGATCGTGGTTATGTTCGGCTGCAGTGGGTCGGTGACGTTGTCAACGTTGGACAGATCAGTCCATGCAGTGGCGCCGCGTAGTGTGTAACACATTTGACACGCCTGACTGGCTTGCAGTCATTTCGGCCGCGTGACAACTTCGGCTGCGTCCATGACTATATTTCGGTTGCCAGTACAGCTGTAGCAGTAACCGATGTTGTAACTTTGGTCGCAGCATTACTGTTTTGCCTTAGTGGTATCCCGAGTTGTATTACTGTGAAAAACGAACCATTTGACATTATATGTACTTGATTAATCATCCTATAACACCGAATGCATTGTGAACACTTACGCACACAAACACGTGCCCTTTCTGACAGGTGCCCTGCATATTCACTATAGATAATAATACAGTTGTGGTTTCTCGATAAATCAACATATTTACTACGATTGGGTTGTTAGTTTGTAATGCTTCCAGTTGGATAACTGGTGGCGAGGTGTCGTGTAAAGTATTATATCTAACAAAACTTCATGTATGCTGAAATGATGGTTCACAAGCAGAATTTTTTTATATTTTATATTATTAACATTGACGAGCGATCCCCCGAAGAGTTATCCAATCACGCATGTTGTTTATTGACTGACAGTTGGGGCATTCATGCATTGCGTTAACCCCTCTACCAGCAAATCAAGACAACGCGTACACCCACTCATTCATAAATTATAATCTTCATTCGCTGAGCTCCGCGCAGGCGCGAAAAGAGCTTAGATTTGATTGGAATTCGGGTTCGGAGCGTAACATTCTACGACAGCGTTGGCCGACTGCTCGCTGCGAGCAACGCCCGCAAACGGCAAGGAAAATATGTAACGACGCTACATTGAATTCAAACAACCGGGCGCGCTTGTTGTTCCTTGATACGAAACATCCTGCGATGACACCCGTCCTACAGCCCGTCATGTCAACGTAGTAGGACGGATGTTACCATATTAGGACGGGTTATGCCCGTCTTCTCAAATTTCTGCCCGTCCATAACGAACTTTACCTGTCCAAATGACGGGTGGACGAGTCCCTGCACAAAAGCCTGCGCTGGAGGCGGTGTGTAAACATTCTATTTACATACGTATGAATAACTTAAACATACTTTAATTGAAGCTAATTATCCTTCCTTTCTACAGTGATGACTGTAGAAACAGAGGTTACATCGGCTGACAGGTCAGATGCCTGGTGTTTCTTTATGGGATTCGGATAACGTCATGACTCGACATGCACTCTTCAGCGTTGACGGCCTGCACCCATCACACGAAGGCAACGCTGTGCTCCACTTAGCTACTGCCAGCCGTATCCAGCAGCTATTTTCACCTGACAGTAGGCGTGGCTTTGTCATGTCAGTTCAAGCAAAACTGTTTTGTATGATGAATATGGTATTGTCTAAAGCTTCAATGACACAGTACCCTTTATTGTGCCTTTCTTATAGAAATTGTGCTGGTTTGAAGTAAAAAAACAATCATGCATGTGTCATGTGCAACTCGCACATCTGTGTGTTGCAATGAGTGTGGATGTATAATCACAGAAATGGACGTATTATCCGAAATGTTTAACCAGTCTTGGAAATTCTAAACAATATGTAAATTGTGATACTCAGTATACACCACAATGGTATAAATGGAATGCTCAAACGCTGTGAAATGCATGCTATTTATATCGAAATACCTACCAATGACATATACCAGATTCCATGTTCAGTGTCGGTTTAGCCACTAAGATTTGTCATCCCCATATGATGTGTGGCTGGAAACTAAAACTTGTTCTACAATAGGATGACTTGGATAATTGGGAAATTTTTTAACATAGGATAGGGATAGGCACATGTCACAGATAATTAAAAATAATATTGATCGAGCTAGAATGACAAACTCCAACAACTCAAATTGTATTTCAAATTAATTAATAAGCTCTTCCCAGAATATTTCAATCACTACCCATAAACACACAACTTTTAAGTTCATCAATACTACATGCGTGGAAGAAATAATATGTTTCTTCCCAGAGCCATTCATGAATTTGCAACACAGTACATTAGACACAATATAATAAACTGTTAACAATACTCAAAATATAACACTTCAAAATTTTTGTACTCACAGATTATATAGTTTTTTCACTTACATTAATAACTACTTTATTAAGAATTACGAATCATGCTGTCTTATTTTTAATTTTTATATTGGTAAATATTTAACCTAAAATACAATGAAGTCTGTACAATGTAATATATTATTTTTTTACTTTAGTAGGGTGGTTCCCATGATAGCGACATTTGATGTCTTAATGGGAGTCTCCCTGATCTATCTTGAATTTTGCTTTTATATGTTCATTTTATATGTTTATACACGTGTCTGTTTTGTCTTTAATGTTTCAACATACCTTTGTGTGTGCAATAAACACGTTACAATAATAAATGATATTGTAAATATACATTTCCATATATATATATGTCCTTCCATTTCATACACTTATTTTTGTTCCTTAGCTATACTCATCATCAGTTTTATATCAAACATTATATTTCGTTAATTAGCAATACATTTTATATCAAACATTCTATTTCGTTAATTAGCAATACTTTTCAAACTAATGCTACAATATGAAGGATGTATTTGGGGAAATTTGGGAAATGTTATTATTCAAGTAATTACTTGTCACTGTCATTGCTCTTTATTTGATTTAATAAAAAACAAAAACTGGGGAGAATTTCCCTGATGAGGGGAAATGCATGAAAATCTGAAATATAGAAACAAGACATTATGATAATTGTAATTTATTTATGTAAATTATTCAATTGTATATAATATTATATTACTGGTATAATATATTATATGATATTCATTCTAAGAATACAACGAATTATATAAGTTCTAATGATCGTCTCGTGGGAAAAATATGCCGCAGTATTTAATGCAAATGGGAGCGAAAGCTATAAAAGCAAGTACAAAATAAAAGTGTCTGGTTAATGTGGAACTAAATCAATTAACAAATGAGAAAATAAATAGTATGCTTTATTCACATTAATACATACATTAAACTACACAGTCGTTTGGGCCGAAAACGCTATGCCCGTTGTGCTCTGAGGACCGAACTCCTGGATGGACCGTGGTCGTCGTCGACGCCCGTGTAGCTGCTTGCGTTCTACGGATTGGTGGCATCAACAAAGATTCCACTACTGGGAATAATATGGGCACACCATCCTCTTTCAAAAGATTTTAGCACCGGGATAACCCAGGGTTGCACCTTCTCCGGTCCGAGTCGCGGTTGAAACAAGTTTTCTCGAAGCGAGCAAAGTCGGCTGTGCTTCGTCGGCTTGATGTTTGCTTTTTTAAATAAAGTTGACGTTCGCTTCTGAACAACCGCTATATCTGTCAATGGTGCGGTGAATGATTGGAAAGTCCCAGTTTCGTAGCGTCGAAACTTGCCGATCAGCGCGGGAAAATAAGCATAACCGAGGCAGGCCGGTAGGACAGAATATTATTTGGAATTATTAATTAATGGAATTCTAATGAATTTGTCGGTGTTGTGGAAATGGAAATTTAGTACAAGCTGTAATATAATATGATTTCAGGCAATCGTTGTTGTTATTCCCTTTAACGGGAGCAAATTCTTACACGTCTTTTCGACGAAGTCGAACACGAGGCAGTAGTCTGTAGCACGATGATTCTGGAATCCACCCGTCAACAACAAGCCAATTTCTACACGGCACACGCTGTAGTAACGCCCGCATGACCACGGCAGCACCTGTTGTCCTCAATTTGTTCCTCACATTGAAACTGGTGCGCGCCACCATGCGGCAACTGCTGATTTCTTGTCGCAGAGTAGCCTCAATGTGGAACTTTGCTGCTTGGCGTACATATTTAACAAGATTTAACAAGATTGCCATCTCGAACAAGTTCCAGATGGCAAGTGGACAAGGAAGCCATTGGCTTATCGAGAGTCCAACAATTTTCACATCTATGTGTAGCCCGCCCTTATCAGATATCTGTCAATTCTATTTTTAAACATATTCACACTACTAGCATTAACACAATCGTTTGGCAGTTTGTTCCATTCATTTATCACCCTCTGTGAGAATGAGTACTTTCTCATGTCCAACCTACACTGCTCCTTAACTAATGCTGCTTTGTGTCCTCTGGTTCTACTGCCTTCTTTAAGTTTGAAGAACATATTCCTATCAACATCCTCATAACCGTTCACTATTTTAAACACTTCTATTTGGTCTCCTCTTAGTCTCCTGGTCTCTAGTGTTGTCAAACCACATTGTAATAAGCGACTTTCGTAACTAAGGTCTCTTAATTCTGGAATCATCTTAGTTGCTCTTCGTTGTATTCTTTCTAGCTTATCTATGTCTTTTTTACGATATGGCCTCCATGCTTGAATACAATATTCCAAATGTGGTCTAACTATTGCTTTGTACAGGGGTACAATTAGATGTTTCTCCTTATACGTGATAGTTCTCCTAATTAGGCCTAGAATTTGATTTCCTTTTGAAGCAGCAATCCCACATTGCTCTGAAACTTTCATGTCAGCATTAAATATTACTCCTAAATCCTTTTCTTGTGTGGTTCTACCTAGTACAGCATCCCCCATTTTATATTCCTCATCCATATTTCCATGTCCTATGTGTATACATTTACACTTCCCAAAATTGAATAACATTTGCCATTTTTCTGACCATTTAACTAATTTTTCTAGATCATCCTGTAAACTTTGTTTATCTGTATCATTAGTAACCTTTCTGAATACCTTTGTGTCATCTGCAAATTTGAGTACTTTGCTAGATATGTCATCCTCCAAATCATTTATATATATTAAAAACAGTATAGGGCCTAACACTGATCCCTGTGGTACCCCACTCAAAACAGATTTCCAGTTTGAAATCTTACCATCTACTATTACTCTCTATCTTCTGTGTGTAAGCCACTTTTCTATCCAGTTGATTACATCATTGCCTATACCATGGGCTTTTAGTTTAAGTAACAATCTTTGATGTGGCACTTTATCGAAAGCTTTCTGAAAATCTAAGTAGACAACATCCACTGGTGTCCCGTCATCTACCCACTTTGTAATTTCTTCTAAAAAACATAAGAGATTGGTTAGACATGACCTTGCTTTTAGGAATCCATGTTGAGATGTATTTATTAATTTATGTTTTATGAGGAATTCCACCATGTGGTCTCTAATTAATGTTTCAAGTAATTTACATACAACTGATGTTAAACTCACTGGTCTGTAATTTTCTGGCTTCTTCCTTGATCCCTTCTTAAACAGCGGCGTAATGTTTGCTTCTTTCCATTCTGAAGGAACTATTCCTTCTTCTAGTGACAAGTTAAATAAGTTTGCAAGTGGTGTACTAATTTGATCAACAATTTCCTTTAGCAGTTTTGGTGGTATCCCATCAACTCCAGGTGATTTATTATCTTTCATCTTCTTAATTTTCTTTGCTATCATTTCAGGAGTTACAAATAACTGCCCTAAATATTCTGATGTATTGCCCTCAAATTTAGTTAATGGAACTGGAAGTGAGCTGATATCTTCTGTGGTAAAAACTGAGCTGAAATACTCATTCAGGACCTCTGGCGTCAACACGTAGCACGTATCGACCACTTGGTGCAGGTAGTCGATCATCCAATAAGGCAGGCGGACATGCTCAAGTATCTTCTTCAAAGATGTTTTTCTGTTATCCAAGTCGTGCCTCACCCAAACGAGAACTGACTAAAACACGATGTTTTCATCTTCTACATTGATACCATCATCACTGAGATAGTGGACGAGTTCTCGGCATGACAGCTCCTTGAACTCTGAAGCTGAAATAACGGACTTACTTGTATGAACATTTAGCTGCCTCGACTCGAGGAACTATGCGCGAGGCACATTCTCACATGCCGGACGTGAAAATTGCGTTGAAGTACGGAGTAGCAGCATCCAGCACATTCTTATGACACGGGATATGGACGCCATCAGATACCAACTCAACGTCATTGAACTATTTCGTTTTGTCGCTGTGTCATCGTTTGTTTAAGGAAATCACCCGGGTAGGCATCGTTGACGTACTTTGTGACGGGGTCAGTCATAGTGGATGCTACAACAGAGGACACGCATTAAACCCCTCATGTATAATGCGCCCTAAATAGTGAAAGGTCTATGCATAGTGACTATAATTAATGTTTGATAATTAGTATCGAAATTGGAATCGAATTGGGTGGAATAAAAATCATCTGAATTGAAAGCAGTAGAAAATCGGAATTGTTCAGAATGGGGTCGGAATTGTGTATTGGAATCAACATAATGTCCAAGTCCAGATTCTGGTCGCGTACATAATTAGATTAATTAACTCTCATCCGGGGTTTTGGTTAATTCATAAAATAAGAGTGAACTTTTATTAGTTTATGTAATGCAATTCGAATTAACTTTAAACTTTCATTATACTGTATATTGACACAACTGTCAGCCTGAAAAATTAAATCACGCACACATTTTTTAGTGTAAAATCTCGATAATGACGACGATTGGCTGCTGGCGCTTCACGGGATCGCTTACAGAAAATGGAGTGGTCACTGTGGGTAATACCGAGACCACGCCTCTGAGGCCAGACTCTCTTCTCAGCGAGTTACAAAGGCGAGCGAGAGTCGGATAAGCGAAACTAAAATATAATTACAACAAATCTTGTTTCTACGTTCAACTGAAGGAATGGAATAACACACCAGAAACAGCATTTAACAAGCGTCGGCCTGTTCATGCATGCGTGAGTCTTGGATGATTTTGGTAGAATCAGGAAATGTTCACGCATGCGTACGTTGGTATTGGAAACTTCTGGGAAACCTATTGACTTGCTTTAAAAGGTGACAGATTTGCCCGCTCAGGGAGCGGGGCAGACAACTTCACAGAAACACAACGTGTACGCTCCACGAGGGAAGCTACGAAAATGCTCCCAACATTCGGACTCTTCAAACTTTCCGCATAGACAAGCCAAGCCGGCTTGCACTGGCGTTATGTTTGGTTTCTAAATTACGAACTCTTTTTAAATTTCAAACAAAGATAATACCGATGGCACGTACGGTGTACTGATGTGCCAGGAAGGCGATTTTATGTGATTATGAAATGTACGTGAAGTGACTTGCTGTCGAATACACCTCTTATCGAGACGATACCTGGACAACTGGTGTTACAACTGATTTCGTTCCACGACTAGACAGGGGTAATATTTTTTATTTGAGAGAAACGAACTGGTGCCATCTGTAAACAAACAGAAGTTCATAATTGTTGATGTAGAATCTACGCTGTTATATGAGACGTGTTGGTTTCTGTTATCTAAGTAACTCTTACACCAGGAAAGTACATGCCCTTTGTTACCATAGCAGCTAAGCGTTTGCAATAATATATTGTGGACAATAGTATCAAATACACATGTTAAATGCGTTATTGCCAATTCCATTTGTTTTTTTTATCTGTAAGGTTGATAAGCGCCATGGAAGTAGTGTTTTTCCTAAAACCAAATTGATTGTCCGATATAATATGGGACTGCATGAGAAAGTGTTATGTTACATGCCTCATCAGCGCTGATGGAATAAAAAAAACCTTTCGTATTTCGAGCATGATATGCTGTTGCTTTGCTCACGGATGATGGCAATACTTGCGTTCTGTATTATCTTCGAGGCCTATTTTGTGTCGACAAATGCTTCTCTTAAACCATACTGGGGGCATCATGGCGGGGGCTTCTCAGCGTAACATTATGCTGTTCACATGGAATGGCTATCTTTATTATGGACTGCAGCTGCATCATCAGCAGGTATATTAATCAGCAGTACTTCTGACAACGGTGGATCGATCCGCAGTTTAGGATATTCCGTTTCGCAGTTTTCAGATGAACGCTTTGTGACATTAAAGGGAATAACAACAAGACATTAGCTAAAATGTTTTTTTCGGTGTGTAGCCAACATTTAATATTGTATGTATTACATGCCAACAACAATTAGGAAACATTTATTTATAAGTAAAATTAGTGTTTAATCCATCTAGCTCTCAAAGTACGCATACAAATCGAAGTTCATGAGATGAACGATGGTTTTGTGACGTCAATGATGACATGGGTTTGTATTCAGCCAGTGATTTCTATGCAATTCTTCAATATAGTTTCACTCGCGTTACTACAGCGAGTAATGGTGATGCCAATTTTCCAAAATAAAAAGTATAATGTGACGATTTCGAACCGCTAGCGTCAAGTGGTAGGGGAGACGGGGGATAAGTGTTAAAATTTTCAGTTAGTCACTTTTTGTGAAATATATGTTACATGCATTATTCTGTCATATTGTAGTTAGGTAGGTATGTGATGTTTCCCAGGTGTTGTAGACTGTAACAACTAGCCACGACAGCAGAAAACATGTGCAAAAGATATCTTAATTCCAACAAACGTTAGTCCATCACATATCCGGCAATCATTGCCATCACTGGGGGGAGCACTGATCCTCGTTGTTCAGCGTTCTGCACATGGGCGGCTGCGAGATCGTGAAAGCCATATTTACCTATCTTCGTTATTTCATGTTCTGTTTTAGTTTCTGTCTTGATGCTCTGCGATATTTGTGTGTAACCATTGTTTAGAAAGAGTTATAATGACATACTAAAGGAAAATAACAAAACAGGTTTGGTTGCAAGGGATCATATGAACGTGTAAACAACAACAGTATTCCCGGCACACATGCACAAAATCATTTCGTTTTTCAATAGGAAACAAATGTCAAAACAACACGAATTAAGGTGCAAGTTCTGTCCGAGGTCTGACAGTGTCGTAAAGGTCGACGTTGAATACAAAATGATGCGACAGTTTAGCTTTTAGTTCGGTGTCCCAGTCACACCATTCGTTTTTGTCAATGTCATATTGTTCAATGACCGATGATTTCGTCTTTGAATCGCCACCACCCCCTGCCACCAGTATATTACCCTGCCACACGACTGCTGGGGCATAGCTGTGTTTCAGCCGTGGTTGACTCAGCCTCGTCCAACAGTCTGTGGCAGGGTCATACCGGATGCACGACTTCCTGTAGCCACCCACCACGTAAATGTAATTGTTCAACGTGACGACACTGCCAAGGTCGCACGCTACTGGCATATCCGCCAGAGAGCGCCACACATCCCACATGGTGTCGTACATCCGCGAGCAGTGTAACACTTTCTTGGCCGCATCACGGCCACCGAACACGTACACGTCATTGCCATAGCTGACTGCCATGGGAAAAAAACACAGGCTGTGGAATGAAGGCCACGGACGACCACTGACGGCGCTTAATGTCAAGACGTTCGACAGATTTGACAACGTTGGCGTCGGCACCAAGGCCGCCCACGACATAGACAGTGTCGCCCATAACGACACTACAGTGATGATACCGCGCTGTGTTTAACTGTGGCAATGTCTTCCATTTCTTTTCGACGAAGTCGAAAATGAAGCAGTCGCCTTTGGCACGTCTCGGGTTTCCACCCAGACATGTGCCACAGTCCTGGAATCCACCCGTAAATAATAGGCCACTTTCTACACGACACACGCTATAGAAACGCCCGTATGACATCGTGTCGGTCAACAATTCCCACGACGTGTCGTCTTCTTTCAAATAATGACAACACCTGCATTCGTTGATTTGTCCCTCCACTTCACTCGTTCCACCGACTACAAGAAGGCGTCTTTTCACATTGAAACTGGTGCGCGCCACCATGCGGCAACTACTGATCTCATGTCGCAGAGAAGCCTGCATGTGGAACTTTGCCGCGTCGTGTACATATTCCCGGCACTCGGGTGTCAGCACGTCACACGTATCGACAACCTGATGCAGGTAGTTCGCCGTGCAATAGGCCAGGCGGACATATTCAAGAATTATCCTCAAAGACGTCTTTCTGTTATTCGGATCGTGCCTGGTCCAAACGAGAACTGACTCAAACACGATGTTTTCATCTTCTACATTTATACCATCATCACTGAGAGAGTCGATGAGTTCTTGGCATGCCAGCTCCTTGAACTCTGAAGCAGACACGACGGACTTAAAGCGTTGAAGCATCACGCGCCATGCGTTTCCCTGCAGTTGTTCGAGTCGATGCAACGACGCACATTTGTAGAATCCGATACAGTTGGCTGCCTTGACCCGCTTCAACATAAACTTCTCGCAGGCCGCCTTGAGGTCGTCCATTTGCAAGAAGTCACTCGCCTGCACTAACCTCTGGACGTTGTCGACGGTGAACTCGATCTCAGCCGTGTATATGTAGTCAACAACAGCTGCGAGCGTCGCCGAATCTACCTTAAGTTGAACTATGCGCGAGGCACATTCACGCATGCCGGATGTGAACATTGCGTTGAAGTAGGGGCTACCAGCGGCCAGCACATTCTTGTGACACGGGATATGGACGCCATCGGACTCCAACTCAACGTCAGTGAACTGTTTGTTCTGTTGATGTGCCTTCATTCGTTTCAGGAAACCACCTGGGTAGCCATAGTTGACGTATTGCTCGACGCTGTCAGTCGTAGCGGATGCTACAACAGACGAATATATGTACTGCAATTAAAAATACCTTCCTATCCCATCAGAGAAGTGGAGGAAATTGGTTGATTCCAACGAACGAGCATTCTACACCAATGACGTAATGTATCTAGTATGCACATCTGACACAAACGGGAAATCGACATACTGGATGTCCTGGGCTATTAAAAGTACCGATAGTTGGGTTCACCAGGCACACTTTTCACTCAGACACTACAGCGCTGTCCGTATGTTAAATTATTTGGTGAGTCTGGATAATCAACGGAGGCGGAAACCCCGGGAAAGAATGCAATATTGCATATAAAAAGTCTCGATTATTAGATAAATAGAGTATAATATGCTCCCACGACAATTGCGTAATGTATTCGTTATCCTAACTTTCTATTCCAAAACGCTATAACATAATTTAAAATTAACCATTGAACTAGTAAATACCCGATACAATATATTGTATTGGAGTGTAAAAAGGCGTTTTCACAGAAGTGATGTACAAATAGTCCCACACATCTTAAGACCAATCTCCCAATTATATGGTTCATGTTATTTCCCAACAGTATAGGCGATATTACATTACCACCGACATTTTAGGAGCAACACGTAAAATTTACCTAAAAATTGGCTTCGAAGGAAAGCTGTAAAATTAGCAATCTGGAGAAGAATTTTTTTTATAGAAATGTGCCATCATTATATATTAGGTGTATGTTAAATATTTTTATATACATAACAGTACTGGATAAAACAATATAAAACAATAAAAAAATCCAGTGCGCCGAAATCCTCCAGAACCCGAGCTCAGCTGCGCGTCAATAACAATATAAAACAATGTAAAACAATAAGACAAAACAAAATAAAATAATATAAAACAATAAGACAATCCATTGAGCCGAAATCCCCCAGAACCCGAGCTCAGCTGCGCGTCAATAACAATATAAAACAATGTAAAACAATAAGACAAAACAAAATAAAATAATATAAAACAATAAGACAATCCATTGAGCCGAAATCCCCCAGAACACGAGCTCAGTTGCGCATCAATAACAATATAAAACAATAAGACAAAACAAAACAATATAAAATAAGAAGACAATCCATTGAGCCGAAATCCTCCAGAACCTGAGCTCAGCTGTGCGTCATTAACAATATAAAACAATAAGACAAAACAAAACAATATAAAATAAGAAGACAATCCATTGAGCCGAAATCCTCCAGAACCTGAGCTCAGCTGTGCGTCATTAACAAAGGGTTAGATAATCTCAAATCGGTTTATAATTTTTAAGTCACCAGCAGTTGAACTAAACGTGGTGCCACGGAGGATCAGCGAGAACAAAACGGTGGGTCTTCAGATGATGTCGGGATGTTAGTGTATTTCTTGCACACTTAACGCTAACCATGAGGGAGTTCCACCGAGTTTGGTCGGCCCTAGTGCCGATATTTGTTTTAACGGTAGGAATTACAAATATGCCATAACTGGATGTTCGAAGCTGCCTACGTGTATTCGCTGGTTGTTTATATGAACAGTTCATTAACAAAAAGTTAAATGCAACAACTTTCGAGTAAGATTGATCCCAGGCCTGGTGGACGTCATTTGGTCAACAGACGGCGCCACGTGAACCAAACATTGTTTCACCTTGAGTACACGTGGGCCAAAAAACAGGTTTTAGAAAGGCAATGTCACAAGGGGAGAAAGTCCCATATAAAAGAACGTTGAAAGATGTTGCATATAAATAATAACTATTTAAAATAACTACAAAATCATGTTAATATCATGTTATGAATGGCATACTTACATGAGTTAATTAATTTCAGAAATTTATTAAATGTCTCAATGAATGATGTTTCAAAAATTCCAAAGGTTAACTATGATGTTATTTCCTGTTTGAAACCCAAGACGGCTTTCAGCGCCAATAAGACGCATCAGTGTGGCTTGAACGTGGAATATCTCGATTAAGTACTCAGAGTGGGCAAGCATATGGGCAAGATTACAAAAGGAATCATTTTCATTTCTACTTACCTGTGTGCGTAAATGTGACTACACAATAAACTCCGTCTAGTAGCGACGTATAGTGTGTGACACAATTACTACAGATAGTATGCCCAACACTGGTTTACTCCACTACGCGGCAGCACTGCTAGCAAGTATCGCCGTATGGAGCTATTACTGACCCATAGTTACATCATTACTCACTCCCCATATAAACTAAGGGGTGTTCTATTTATGTCTGTGTACTGACCACACGATTAAATTGAAGGGGACGAACCACCTAACATACGTATCTGTCGGAACACCACCACGGACGATGCGTTTTTACGCATTTCTCATCGCACCTGAATGTTCTAAATACTAATTTGGCGAATTCTTAGACAAAATGCCTTCTAAACTTTACTACTTCCTGGTTGAGAACGTTGACCGGCAAACTAACAAGCTTTTAAAATTGAACCCTAACACCAACAACGTACTTAAATACTTACCCATGACCGTGGTTATGTGCAGTTATGTGCTGGTCGGTGACGTTGTCAAGCGTCGACAGGTCATCACACGCAGTGGCGCCGCGTAGTGTATAACAGAGTTAACACGCCTGACTGGCTTGCAGTCATTTCGGCCGTGTGACAATTTCGGCCACCACCATGACCAATAGTTTAACAAGATTTAACAAGATTTGCTATCCAAGCCAAAGGCCCAGATGACAAGTGGACAAGGAAGCCATTGGCTTATCGAGAGTCCAACAATGTTCATCTACTTATAACCCGCCCTCCTGAGATATGTGTCAACCTTGTTTTTAAACATATTCACGCTGCTAGCAGTTACACAATCTGTAGACAATTTGTTCCATTCATTTATTGTCCTCTATGAGATCGAGTGCTTCCTGATGTCCAATCTACATTAATCCTTTATTAATTTTACCTCATGTCCTCTAGTTCTGCTATCCTTCTTGAGTGAGAAAAACATATTTCTATCAATATTTTCATACCCATTCAATATCTTAAAAACATCAATCTGATCTCCTCTTAACCTCCTTGTCTCTAGAGTTGTTAAACCACATTCTTTCAGGCGTTCGTCATAACTAAGGTCTCTAAGTTCTGGAATCATTTTAGTTGCTCTCCTTTGTATGCGTTCAAGCGTATCTATATCCTTCTTACGATATGGTCTCCATGCTTGTATACAGTATTCTAAATGAGGTCTAACTATTGCTTTATAAAGAGGTATAATTAACTTTTTTCACTTGTATGTTATGTTTCTTCTAATCAATCCAAGAATTTGATTACCCTTTGAAGCTGCAATACCACACTGCTCTGAAACTTTCATATCAGCGCTTATTGTAACCAATTGTTTGATTGCGAGTACAGCTGCAACAGTAACCGGTATGGTTACTTTGGTCGCAACATTGTTATCTTGCATTAGTGGTATCACTAATTTAATGTTGCGGACTAGAACTAGATTATTATTGATAAACAAACCAAATGTGGGTTTTACATGACAGCACTTATTGACATACATTTTATTTCCGTGTATGAAATGAGTGTGTTATCCTTCGGAGTGTACTCATTTTGCAGGTAGATTTAGGGTAACAAATTAACACATTTTAAAACGTTGAATATTCTAATCAACAACTTTGGAAGAAATCCCCAATCACGATATTGAAACAAATGTGTGTAACTCGTGTGCCATGTCACTACCTGGTTGGAAACCGTGGTCAGTGGTCACAATGACGTGTCATTGATCTTATAAACGTAATGTGGCAATATATTACTTTGCTATGTTCATTCTCATATAGGGTGATTCATGAATGTAACATATTATCTAATGATTGTTTAAATTCTAGTAGCGTGAATGTTTGAAAACAAAATGGACAAAAATCTCGGAGGGTTACGGGATGCACATACATAAAAACCATTACCGGACTTCCGATAAGCTAATGGATTAATTGTCCACTTGCCAACTGTTTTTTTTTTAACTTCAATGACAATCTTGTTCAATTTGATTTACTGTGCACTGTGCACCAATAAACACACAGGGTAAAATATGCACGTGTCAATTCATTAGTGAAACCCAGCCTGTCACATTTTGAGCATACAGCTACTGTAGTATCATATCGGAGGACAACAGAACACCAGATGGCGTGAGCGTGAATGTCGCAAACAGGTATCATACAGTAAAGTGTTTAGTGTCTTTGAACAATGTAATGTTGGCTTCATGAAACACCGAACATTTTCCACATTATCTTTAACAATTGTAGTAAAATAACCACAGGTTTGTCATAGTGGATGCTGCAACAGAGAAAATGCATTAAACCCCTTATGTATAATGCAACCTAGATAGTGAACCATTTATGCATATCCAGTATAAGTTGGGTTTGGTAATTAGTATCGAAATTGGAATCGCTTTGGGTGGAATCAGAATCGTTTGAAATGAAAGCAGTGGAAAATCGGAGTCGGTCAGGGTGGAGTCGGAAATGTTCATTAGAATCAACATGTGTTCAGTTCTACTGCCACTGGTTTTATTTGCTGTACAACAACAATGAAAAGGATAAAGAAGGTCACACATGGAGAACAACCAGGAGTTCATCGCAACTGTTGTAAATCCCAAATGAGCTACTCAATAGAGGCAACCGGAAACAACCCGTGGTGCTGCTGGTGCAGAATATAACACTACATGCGTTAATCTAGCTTATCCGAATCTCACTCACCTTTGTGAACTCAGCAAGAACAGAGTCTGGCCCCAGAGACAGAACACAGTGACACAGGAAAAATGCATTGTATGTGTTGTGGTGTTTCTTATAGCTGTATCTGAAGTTGCATCATGCTATATTATGGAAATAAAAGGCATACACGCAAATTATGTTTGTTTATGTGATTTAAACAGTCTTGACTGCATAAAATGTTTGTCTGCCAGTGAAATATGTGTATTAACTGGCATGCATAAACCTACAAATGCAACCCGCAGTAACTGCAAGTACACTGTGCCTCGGTGCAGAACTGATAGATTTAAGAACTTTTATACTTGGACTTCACCACTTTTATTAGATCTAATCAAGGCTTTATTTTATATTCTACTTTTTACTTGTTATAAACACAAACCTAATTTAAATGTTATTCACTTATGTGCATTAAATTCAATGCTCTACATCTATTACTCTATTTTTCACTTACTTATATGCAATTCAATGCTTTTAATTTAACACAAATTTATATTAAATGTATTTGCATGCAACTTAATGTTCATAGTTTAATACTAATTTATATTATATTTATTCATATGCAATGGAATGCTCTATTAATTCATTGCCTTTTATTTTTTTATCCGTTTTAATGTACATAATTATATTTACCATGTACGCTTACATATGCCCTTCAATAAAACCATTTTTTAAAATATTAATAGTAATATATTCATTCTTTGTGCCAGTCACATTGTAGGAACTGAAATGCCAACTTGAATTCCGGAATTGTAATTGGAAATGATGTTTTACGTTAAAAAGTAATTGGAATTGGTGAACATGTAATTGGTATTTTCAATTACTGTTTTCCCAATAAATCATTAATAAAACTTTTTAACTCATATTATATGCTACAAGTAATCAATAACATATAATATGAACATTGCGTGTATCAATACTGTTTGCACTATGTATCGTAATATGCACAAATTAAATACAGCTGCTTTTAAATGTATGTTATTTTGGGCATTGTGTATATCTATGATAGCTTTATTCACATACATGTACTTATATTTCGATATGGAACCGATAACTGCAGTTGGAATTGGTGTAACTGGAATTGGTATTTGTAACTGATGTAATTATAATTTATATAAGCCTGAATACATCTTATATATCTAATATATGTTGGCAAGTTGCATGTTTGAGCTCAGGTTCCTGGGGGAGGATTTAAGTGCCACAGAAGTGACAGTTTGATTATTATTATTATTATAGTATTAATGAATAGGCCACCAACAAGTAAACCAATTATCATGAAATTGTTGTGCGTGTGTGTGTGGTGTGGTGTGCGTGCGTGTGTGTGATAAGATTTCATGACAATTGATTTACTTGTTGGTGGTCTAGTATATGTATATATATATATATATACATATATATATATATATATATATACAATTACTTATCGGCACTGGTGCATGGGAGAGGTGATAATTTTTGGTACAATTCGTGTTCTAATCAAACTTTAAAATGTCTGGTTATGTCAATAAACAGTTAATAAAAGTTAACACACACCACTTGTCTCTTCAGTGACACCAACGTTAAATAAAAGAACAACTTTCCTCAATACAAATTAAATTGATGATATGTGGCAGACACTATGAACTAGAATATTCCAAACTAGCAGCCATGAGACTTCTATGCAAAGCCTTGTATTACCAAAAAATACTTTTTTTGAAACTTGTGAAGTTTTCTGGCTCATGCTATGTATATTTATGTGAGGCGCACAATTTTTACCACAACATGATCACCAAATTTATGAATTTGTGTAATGTATGTCTACACAACTAAACATAAACACACATTAACTCTTTCATAGCATAGACGCCATCGAATACGTCTTAATAATTACTACCATCAATTATCCATGCTCTGTGCAGTGGCACCACCATTTGTTGTGCACATCATCGCCTGGATACACTTTTCATTGTGACGGAAATTATGTATGCATCTAGATTCTGGTCGAATATATAATTACATTAATTATCTCTCATCCAGGGATTTGGCTAACTGATAAAATAACAGTGAACTTTCATCAGTTTAAACGATGCAATTTAGTGTAGAACAGGAACGCCTAGGCAAAGCGAAGTGGTGACAGTGGGTAACATAGAGACCACGCCTTCAGTTCAGGGCCAGACTCTCTTCTCAACGAGTTCACAAAGGCGAGCAAACGTCGGATAAGCGAGACTAAAATATAATTACCAAAAAAATATTTTCTACGTTCAGTTGAAGGAATGGAATAACACACCAGAAACAGCCATTCAAGCCTCGAGCACTGCCACCGACAGCTTTATTAGCCTTTAATAGCATTTAAAGTGCAATGTCAATACAATGGTCAGTGGACCACATTCTGTGACACTGTCATCGAGATTTTAATATCTTTAACCTCCTCCCTCCGCAAATGCCTGCCTAACATGCTCATTTACGAGCCCAGCTAGAAAACGAGCAGACGCAGAGTGCACCCCTAATAAATGCCGTTATGAATGAATACTTTTCTTAAAGTTCACCAGCACAGCGCCATCTAACGACGTGCACCAGTATCGTTTATAAAAACTGTGAGCGATAGAAGGGGACCTTCGGATAGTTTGCAACAAACAATCAGGTCATGCATTTTTTACTAAAGTGGTAGTGTTATCACAATGGAGTACATTCAATTACCTTTTCTTTGTTAAGCTAGAATTAAGCGAACGTCAATCTTCGTTAAAATTGTAATAACTACTTCCCGAATCTACAAATGATCGTTGACTCAAACACCGCCAGATGGCACAACCAACTTACCGCTCCTGACAACTCGACCGCGTTCACTGCTAATACTTGACACAAACAGGCTTATTTCATGCATGCATTGCTAATGTGTCCGTGCATCAAGCGCATATGATATCATAGCATTGACTTAATGAAAATAAAGGAAAAACAATACATGTGAATATTTTTATACAATCACCAAAACTCACCATGCATGGGCGGATCCAGAACTTTAAATGGGGTTGCCCAGTTTCCTCCAAATGACACCAGTTATAGTTATCAAAATTGGCATGCACGCACGCACGCGCACATACACACAAACAAACACAAAAGTAGAATTAAATGTATTTGTTTAACCGTATCCTATCAATTATCCTATTCCAATTGTATTAGAGTGCACCGTTTAAGAGAATAATCCACTTAACATAAACACATTGATATGGCTCGAAATAATTATGTTAAGCTGAATTCACAGCGTAAACCACAATATATTGTGCGGTACAAAATAGGAACCAAATAGCATAAATATGTTTTGTTTAAATATGTGAAATATATAACAAATTCGTGTTTTGTATGATCGTGTCGATCGAGGGCCTCGTCGTGTTCTGCAATGGTCCGATTTGACCTCTATGAATGAATGTGTTGGAGTTTTCCTTGCCACTCTGGGATATAATAAGTTCGCCGCTGCTGTGACTGATGAAATCATGGAAGAATCATAATAATGTTACTCTGCAATTTTTAGCGACTCACACGTTCAGTACATGGTTGTTAATTTACACCGCTTTGGAGTCATTGGTTTGCATCAAAGCAGCCACACCATTTGTTTCCCGGACATATTGTCAGCACCGTCGTATGCGTTGTCTTGTCGAGCTATTCGACGTGTAACTGGGGACTAACACACGAGAAATAATTATTCACGAATCTTCGCTTTTCATCTTTCAGAGCATAGCTTATGTGTTCTTTGTTTTAATATGTCACATGCCTCGTCAGTGCTGGTGGAATAAAAACAACCTTTCGTTTTTTCGGGCATGATCTTCTGTGGGATCTGCTCACCGATGGTGGCAATACTTTCGTTTTGTGTTATCTGTTTCTAAAACCATATGGGTGGCATTGCGGCCGTGGCTTATCATCGCAATATTCTGGTTTTCACATGAAATAACTATGTTTACTATGGACTGCAGCTGCATTTTTCAAATAACCAGCAGGTATGTTAATCAGCAGCATTTCTGACCACTTTTCTTATTTCATCTGCCAGCCGAATTCTTTATAATGTAGGTCCATGCCTACATTTATAAAAACAGTTTCATAATATACCAGCCAGACCAATCCTACGAGCCCACCGTGGGTTGAGCAAAGATAATGATCGATCCGGAGTTTAGGTTATTCAGTTTGGTCAGGTGAACGCCTTGTGACATTAATACCAATACATTGCCATTGTCTATCCTAAGTGCCGCCATGTTTCATTCAACACGGGCGTTCACATTTATGTGAAGATATACAAAGTTTCTTATTATTGGTATACAAAAGAAGCGTGTTAAGCTTGATTGATTTTTTCAGCACGGAATTTAGGAGTCACCTATGATAATGATAAAACATTTTAGACAGCATATTTCACAAGCTTGTCGTTGCTGCTTTTATCATATTCGTGACCTTCGTCTTATTCGCCGATATATGTATTTTTATGTTGCCAAAACTATTGCGACTGCTCTTCTTAGCAGTATACTTGATTTTTGCAATTTATCATGACATTTCTCTCAAGGACACCTTGAAACTTCAACGTGTGCAAAATTGTTTGGCAAGGGTAGTTCCCCCTTCTCCTCATTTCTCTCACTCATTACTACTTCTTAAATCATTGCATTGCCGATATCGCATTATTATGAAGATATGTGCAATCACCTATCAAGCACTTTCGTCCAAGCAACCAGCATATTTATATTCACTGCTCACTCATGATAGCCCAGACTAAGATAGCCCAGACAGCTTCGATCATTAATTCTAATCTACTTTCTGTTCCAAGTGTTAAGACAAACGTCGGAACTAGAGCTTTTTTCAGATGCTGTACCGACTCTGTGGAACTCACTCCCTGTTAGTGCTAAGTATGTACTAAATAATAGTAACACCTGTTTAAACTTGCTTATCCTCCATAGCTCCCCAACGTACCAATCCAACTGTTTATAACTGGAACTGCTTATGGATTATAAACTGCTTAACCCATTTTGTTTTGGTACCTGTATCATTACGACTTGCCAAAATTAAATAATCATTAATTAGATACCACATTGAACACCGTCAAGAGCTGGAGGTAACTTTGTAGCTGTGGACTAAGTTCAGTGCTTATAAAGGAGTTATTTCCTATTGTGCTGCAATGTCATAGAATACGTTTGGTTATTTATAATCTGTGCCAGCCTTCAATATGGTGTAAACTAGGCAAGTGTCAGTTTATCAGTAACCCCATCCCCCCGCCTTTTGAATATGATTATCGTATCTGAGGAATGGCATGCGTGAATTTCGTTCTAGTTCGCCAACATCCTATGTTATACCTCCGTTGCAAACAACAAACAGGTCTCCCGCGAGTGATGCGTTTAGTGTCTCTGAACGATGCAATATTAACTTAATAAAATATTGGTAACTCTCCACTTTATTTTTAACGATTCGTACTTTATTAGCAACATGTTTTTGCTGAAGAAATACAACATGCATTTGAATGTTGGACTGTTAGCTATAGCTAATAGTGTCAATAAAATAATGTTTAAATAAAATAAACCTTAAGTGCAAACGTACACATAGAGTAGTGCCGTATTGTATATCGTTGTGTGTGCGTGTCTGTGTGTGTGTGTGTGTGTGTGTGTGTGTGTGTGTGTGTGTGTGTATATATATATATATATATATATATATATATATATATATATATATATATATATATATATATATATATATATATATATATATATCTGAACAGAATGATGTGACATTACAGTACACAATGCTTGGCAACTGCAACACAGCTCAAGTCGTTCAGCTTATCGACTGCTCTCATTTTGAACTTTGTCAACACTTCTTGATCAGGTTACGTAGTGCTTCGACTGATCACATCTTGAACTTTCTTCAACACCTTCTTGCTCAGATCGTCGATGTCTGCCAGCTGAGATTCCGGCACAGTCACGAAAGCTGAATATACGACACAGAAGCGAAGGTAGTCACGTCAGTCTTGATAACGATATTTTTATAAGGACCAAATATGTTTAGTGTTGTGGTGCTACCGATCAGAATGTTGGGAAAAGTTTCATTATTAATAGTATTATTTTCATATTTTATGGGAAGTTAACACATGTGAACTTAAAAACTTATTGCACTGGGAACAAAACGTCGGGTATTATGTTAACATAAATGAGCCTAATCGGTCTATATCCTGTCACACGGAGGCTTTCTATGTCCTATTACTTAGTGATTGTCTATTGGACCTATCCTGTCACACGGAGGCTTTCGATGTCCTGTTACATAGTGATTGTCTATTGGACCTATCCTGTCACACGGAGGCTTTCGATGTCCTCTTACATAATGATTGTCTATTTGACCTATCCTGTCACACGGAGGCTATCGATGTCCTCTTACATAATGATTGTCTATTGGACCTATCCTGTCACACGGAGGCTATCGATGTCCTCTTACATAATGATTGTCTATTGGACCTATCCTGTCACACGGAGGCTATCGATGTCCTCTTACATAATGATTGTCTATTGGACCTATCCTGTCACAAAGTGGCTCTCTATATAATAGTCAATCGAGGATAAAATGACATATCGATTCGGAAAATTTATAAAAATTCCTATTCATCACCTATTATATGCTAAGCAAAATTATATGTAGAAAATGACGCGCTCTAGTGGAAAGAATGTGTACATAACGTTTTAGTCATTGTGAATATTCATCTGACATGCAGCACATTTACATGATGCTAACGATTTTACTTAGTATTTTTTTTAGTATTTATCACATAACATGTATGCTGCGATTACAGTTTATGTTTATAACAATACCTGCTCATATTTTTAATAACACATGTCATGCGTATAGTGATATAACAATTTCCAATATATGTATGCGTCGACATTATTAAAAGTAACGGGATTATGAACGTACTTAAGTCATGCCTAGTTAGGTTAGCTCTGAGGCTTCTTGTCAGCTGTGATTCAGGTCTTTGTGCTACGACCACCATAAGCACAATAAACTTGATGCCAGCCTCCTTCATTCGGATGGTATACTCCTTTTTACGAGGCATCTGAAGAATTACGTGCTGTGAACTCTACAAACAAAAGGCAACGTGCATAGCACTCTACACATCGCATCAATGCACGTCCATGTTTATCTGTCATCGAATGTCAATAGTAGGCCTACAGGAGTTTTGAACAAGTGTGCGTCAAAGTTTAAGGTTCAACATTCAATCCAAGAATAACACGCCCATATATTCACAAAAAAATGGATTTGCAACCTAAATGTAAATATTTTAAATGATGCTGAAGGGTCAGAGGAAAACTATTACATTTGCATCGGCATTCATCTGTCAGATAGAAGGCGAAGCTACTCCAATGACGGTTATGTTATGTCATGCCGTTTATATATATATATATATATATATATATATATATATATATCTGATGTTCTTCACTGCTACCGGCTGTCAACGACATATATATCTTCATTTCGTACGTTGGTACACGAACAAGTTAACCTATCTATACAGCAATATACTGTTGTAAGGTGTTGGTTTATCGGCGAGTCAATCTAGTACCCAATAAACCATACACACGCGATATCGGACGCTATATACACCGGAAGTGAGCATGACATGTATTCAATGATCTGGAATTTATATTTCCCGCATGATGTGTTACATATGTTGAAAGGGGACATTCTGGGATTTGCAATGATTGGGATTTAACATGATATCACAGGGCGGATGTCTTCCTCGATGAAGTCAACGGCCAGAACGGAAGGGCTCCAAGATGAGTTCAACGACCACGTGTTCAGGATCAAGGCGAGCCACATTTTTTGGTGGATATAGGCTGTGGTCAACCAGTCTGGAGAGGGATGAGCTGTAAATCTGCCCTAGACACACCATGATCATGAAAACCAGTTTGAATCACATACCGGATCGGTCGTAGCCAGGGTCAACAATGACCTCGCCTCCAGCCGTACACAAGGACGGGGGTGTTAAGTATGCTACTGGTGCCCCTACCAACAAGATACGTGGAAGAAACGACATCACCATCTGCACATGGAACGTCAGGACATTGAGAGCTGCAGGAAAACTGATACATGAGATGGAGAGATACAGATGGAATCTGCTCGCCGAGATGCGATGGAAAAGCTTTGGTGAAACGTCGACCGAAGAAGGACACAATGTCTACTTCAGTGGCAAGAAGGACAAACACGAACATGGCGTTGGGTTTCTTGTTCACAAAGACATCGTGAACACTGTCATGGCTTGTCGCCCTATCTCCAGCAGGCTCATTACCATCCGCCTGAAGGCAACTCCCCATCAACATGACAGTCATACAAGTTTATGCCCCAACGTCTGATTATGACGACAGTGAGGTGGAAGATTTCTATGGACAGCTGCAAGAAGTCATAGAGGAAACGCCAAAGAAAGGCAATCTTATTGTACTAGGAGATTGGGATGCAAAAGTGGGAAAGGATGCGCAGAACAACTGGCAAGACACTTGCGGACCTTTCTGCAACGCGGAAACAAAAGAGAGAGGTCACAGGCTCCTCGAATTTGCAATGCACAATGAGCTGATGCTGGCTAGCACATTTGGCCCACACAAAACAGCTAGAAGATGGACCTGGCACAGCCCAGATGGAAAACATCACAATCAGATCGACTCTATCTTGGTGAAACGGCGCTTTCACACAGGAGCGAACATTGCCAGGACACGAAGCTTTCCAGGAGCAGATATCGGAAGTGATCATGACTTGCTGATGACAACCTTCCACATTCGCCTGGAGAGGATCAGCAAACCAAAGCCAACAAGAATAAAATTTGACACCGAGAAACTTAAGGATCCTGATGTAGCAGAAGCATTCAAAGCAATCATAGGTGGGACATTTGCACCACTTATCATACTGGATGACAAATATACCGACGTGAACCTGCTGACCAACACCTACAACAAAATAGTGACCGACGCAGCCAACGAGATCCTTGGAAAACACCGTCGGACAAAGAAACCATGGGTCACAGCAGACATCCTAGATCTCTGTGACAAAAGAAGGGAATTGAAAAGGAGATAATGTGATCCTGAAGAAGCAGCAAAATACAGAGAAGTCAACAAGAAGATCAAACAAGATATGAGAAAAGCAAAATAAAACTGGATAGCAGAACAATACTGTGAAATTGAAGACAGCTTGAGCAAGAACAACAGCAAGAAGGCTTATCAAATAGTGAAAGACATCAGTGAAGAAAGGGATAGAGAAAAATCAAGGAAATGCCTGACAGAAGAACAGGAGATCCTCAATCGATGGACAGAATACTGCTCAGAACTGTACAGCCACAACACCAACGGAGATCCAGTAGTACTATATTGTCCACAGACTACTGAAGAGGACGACCATTCTGCGTGAGGAAGTGGAGGCTGCAGTAAAGTCTCTGAACAAAGGAAAGTCAGCTGGAATTGATAATATACCAGCAGAACTGGTTCAAGCTGGGGGAGAAGCCTCGATTACCACACTTATAACATTCTGCAACAAGATCTGGCAGATAGGAAAATGGCCCACCCCATGGATTCAGTCACTGATCACCACACTTCTCAAGAAAAGCAACCTACAGATGTGCCAAAATTAGAGAACAATCTGCTTCATCAGCCACCCGATCAAAGTCATGTTGAAGATACTACTCAACAGACTCAAACCCCAGGCGGAATAGATCATCGCTGAAGAACAAGCGGGTTTTTGCCCTATGGGCAACCATGAGGAAGTACAACATTGGCTCCAAGCTTGTCCGAAACATTGAACACCTACATGACAATGCCACCAATGCAGTAATCTTCAATAGCAGCATAGGAGACTGTGGTTTCAAACAACAGTCGGAGTTCGACAAGGATGCCTACTATCACCAACGCTCTTCAAAATGTTTCTGGAAAGGATCATGACTGATGCTTTAGAAAACCATCAAGGCACTGTCAGCATTGGAGGCAGGACAACCAACAACCTTCGTTTTGCTGAAGACATCGACGGCTTAGCAGGAGATGAACAAGAACTAGTAAATTTGGTGGAGCGCCTCGAGAAAACATCTACATCATACGGCATGGAGATCAGTGCCGAAAAGACCAAACTGATGACGAACAACACACAATGCATCAGCGCAGAGGTCAAAGTTAATGGACAGAGACTTGAGACAGTAACAAGCTTCAGGTACTTAGGATCAATTATCACAGATGAGGGTTCCAAACCGGAAATACTTGCCAGGATTGCACAGACAACAGCAGCACCAACAAGGTTGAAACCCTCATGGAACGACAGAAACATCACGGTCAGTTCGAAAATAAGGCTGATGCGCTCCCTTGTCATGTCATCTTTCTGTATGCTTCTGAAACATGGACCCTCTCAGCAGATCTACAGAAGAGGATACAAGCCATGGAAATGAGATGCTTTCTGAAGATCTTGCGCATATCATACAAAGACCATGTTACTAACTGTCCGCAACAAGATCAAACAAGCCATCGGACCATATGACGACCTGTTTACAACATTTAAGAAGCGTAAACTGAAGTGGTACGGTCATGTATCACGATCATCTGGCCTTGCAAAGACTATCTTGCAAGGTACCGTAAGAGGGGGAGACGAAGAGGTAGACAGAAGAAGATGTGGGAAGACGACATCAAAGAGTGGACAGGAATGGAGTTCGCTGACTCCCAGAGGGCTGTCGAGAACAGGGAAACGTGGAGAGAGCTGGTTAGAAAGTCGTCATCACTTTCCCATAACCCGTAAGGATCGTTGGAGCTTTTCGGGTTATGGGGAAGTGAAGAAGAATGATATGCAAACGATAGTGTTTACCCAAAGGAGAATTTAGATTCGGGTGCGTGAAAAAAATTACATTTTGGCTTTTGGTGTTGCCCAATCACACAAAACAAAATTTATAATTTCATAGAAATTGTTATTTACACCTATTTGCAAGTGTTATTTCAAAAAGTTATGTTCATATTGCGAAATATCAAGAATGTCTAAATCAGTTTTTATCGTAGTCTCAAAACGTCAATATCGACCTACGCTTGTTAATCAGCTTGAATAGCGCAATTAGGACTGCGGCGAGCGACTGGTTTTGTCGGCAGGCCTCATCTGGGGTTTGTCTTCTACCAAGTGAATAAATAGCGAGGGCTATACATAGATGGTTACGTTGGTAATATGTACGTATGGCTTAGTTCTTGCTACGCGGGTGTCAAGATAATCGTAGTTTATAACTTGTTCGTGCTTCCTACACCCATACTCACCATTTCGATTACTTGTTTAAGGCGATCTGTGCGGAGCATCACGAAGCCACCTTGTGGTTTCTCTTCGTAGTGCAGCACTTTACCATTACTCGCACCTCTCTTCAGATCAGCTTCTGGGCACGGAGATACCTCTGAAAACATAACACATGTTTCTAGGACCTCACTGCATTCTAAACATCTCCATCACTTCATTTTATAGAAATATCCTTACTTTAATTGATCTACAACTGTATATATATATATATATATATATATATATATATATATATATATATATATATATATATATATATATATATATATATATATATATATATATATATATATATATATATATATATATATATATATAAAATCGAGTGAATAATTTGGTGTCTGAAGGGTATAATTGTCAACTATATTATAGTCATTGTCAACGCACAGCAACTGATCTCTTAGCTATGCCTTGTCTCCAGCTTTGGCCAGTAGAATGTAATATAATTATTAGTTCTTATTCTCTGGTTCGATTAAGACTTTAAACGCAGTTAGCATAAGAACTAGCATAAATGCCCCACATGAAACGAACTGCCGTCGACATCACCTGAGCAATAATATGAAGAAAGCTATCTATGACATGGACTATGTACCCATTTCGACGGTTGTAAACATTCTCGAGTTGGTGCTGCCGGGCCCTGTAAGATTAACATATCAATTTCATTGCGTGATAAATATATATATATATATATATATACGTGTTGGTGTGTGCGTGTGTGTGTGTGTGTGTGTGTGTGTGTGTGTGTGTGTGTGTGTGTGTGTGTGTGTGTGTGTGTGTGTGTGTGTGTGTGTGTGTGTGTGTGTGTGTGTGTGTGTGTGTGTGTGTGTGTGTGTGTGTGTGTGTGTGTGTGTGTGTGTGTGTGTGTGTGTGTGTGTGTGTAGGTGTGCGTGTGCGTGTGCGTGTGCGTGTGCGTGTGCGTGTGCGTGTGCGTATGCGTGTGTGTATGTGGGTGTCACCAGCGTCATCCAATTTGAAATTATTGTTTTCTGCAAATATGTATTTAGTAACACATAATAACGAAGAAACGACAATTTAGTTACCGTGTGTAATGATATGGACTGTTGTGTTCATCAAAATCAATGCAAGATATAAGGCCCAGACAATGATAACATACATTCAACATAATGGGATGAAAACTTGCGTCGAATAATAAATAGTGTTCTGCAATTATGCTTGCATGCATGCGTGCGTGCGCGCGTAAGTGCTTGTGTCTACCTGGCTGCTTGGTGACGCGTGTGTATTTGTTATCGGTGGTATATATATATATATATATATATATATATATATATATATATATATATATATATATATATATATATATATATATATATATATATATATATATATATATATATATATATATATATATATATATATATATATTTACCAAATATAACAAATATATATATTCATATGCAATTTTGGTCATGTGTGTACGTGCATGCATATAAATGCGGATGATTAATGTCTACCACGTCGACAGGGAACATCGAGCAACTTCTTGTAGAGTGTTTCCTCTACTTCCGATGGCGCATATATGACCACAACGCATTTGCCACCTGCAAGCACACATCTCCAAAATAAGTGTTACACGACACATCCGCGCAGGTAGCGTTGATCAACATTATTTACATTACAAATGGATCCTCATTCAATAATTTAGCTTGTTCGTATTTGACGCAATTAATACGATATGTTGTTTGCATATTTACAACAACAATAAAACATTATCACTGCGAAGCTGTTGTTTCCTTGTACAAATATTGCATTGTGCAGTTTGTGAACGACAAATGGTGTTTACTGAAATTATTGCAGATTTTGTAATTTATTAATAAAATAAACCTGTAACGCATGGAAGCCAATAAGCAACATGTATGTGCGTGCATGTATTTATTACACAAAGCTACTTAGCTGCTACATTGCAACATATAACTATCTCGGTAATATTGTAAGAAAAAACAATAAACTGTAATTGCTATTCAAAGTAAGAGGCAAACAACAAACCTGTGGGTACCGGTGGAACCGACTTCCCTACTCTTGGTGGAGGAAGGGGTGGAACGTCCACTACGAAATCAAAAACTAAACCGTACTGCTGCAGTCGCACATTAAGAGAAACACAGGGATATAGCAATGAATGCGATATCGTTATTCATCGATGTTCACACACATACTAGTTTACGCATATAGCTGTTAATCTACGTAGTTCACAAAATTATATAATATTCATCACATTGAACTGAATTGTTGTTATTCAGTATTTATTAATCGCACAAAAAATATTACATTATACATTGATACATTCAAGTGTACAAAGAAAGATTTAACGAGAAATGTAAGAAGTGTAAACACTTTTAGTATGTCACAGCACACTCAGAAATGCTGTTATCGATTCATATTCATTATTATTACTATCATAAGGCCAGTGTATTATAGCACAAGAATGCAGTCCGTCCACACAAAACGCTTCATCGACGGTGATATGTTATTTGCAATCGATAATGGAATAATAACGTTTTCACAATCACGTATTTAAGGTCATTCAAATACACCAACCTGTCTTTTCACTAGGTGCTACGTGGCTGCTGCAAGACAAGCGAAAACAGTATATCAATATCCACAATTAATCGTTGTTCCAAAAAAACTGGATGTTGAGGTGTTTAATATTCATTAGGATATGTACTGTGTATTTCATTGTTATTGTATTGCGTATTTCACTCTTGTTTAGCTTGGTCTGCAACAAATGTTACCTGCTTGTTACTTTCGCCTTAAGACGACGTTTATTATGTGAATTTGTCTAGGTTATCTGTGGCAACTATAATGGATCTTTGTCATTCTAGTTGTTCCGGTACAACTAGTTTCCCCGGGAGTGTCAAATAAGTAACAGTGATAAAAAAAACATCAATTAGTGAACCGTAAGTGGAAATGTAATTTATTTGTCAGTATAATCGCTCAGGAAAGCCTGTCTTAGTACATAGTACTTTAGAAGGAAACCAATACGTTAAAAAATAGGCAGTTGATTAAAGTAATATATGTATATACATATACATATACACATACACATACACATACACATACACATACACATAAACATACACATACACATACACATACACATACACATACACATACACATACACATACACATACACATACACATACACATACACATACACATACACATACACATACACATACACATACACATACACATACACATACACATACACATACACATACACATATATATATATATATATATATATATATATATATACATACATATAACTCTGTGTAAAAGTGGGGTACTCACGCAGCACATGGAAGCGGGGCAGGAACTGGAAATTAATAAGAGAATAACAACAATAATAACATAAATCTGCAATATAGTCCCAAAAATCAA
Source organism: Lamellibrachia satsuma (assembly GCA_033239005.1). Taxonomy (NCBI): domain Eukaryota; kingdom Metazoa; phylum Annelida; class Polychaeta; order Sabellida; family Siboglinidae; genus Lamellibrachia; species Lamellibrachia satsuma. The sequence goes on from BSQZ01000053.1 coordinate 3,907,300, forward strand.
TAAACCTATGCGTTGTCTAACAGTAACATATCCATGATAGAGTTAATCGTCTTCTATTACTGAACATCATACGCGACAGCTTCATGCTTTGCTCCTACATAAATAATTATAATAATAATTATAATAATAATTAACTTCTATGACGCCTGCATCCTCAGGAACCTGAGCTCAGAGGCGCAACAAAACAGAATCATTAATCATAATCTTGAACAGGGATGCGCAAAAGTCACTATGAGAACGAGAGGCAACCGAAGATTTATGGTGGAAATACAATTTGGAATAAATATGTCTTGATTTGTTTTCGGAAAATAGCTATAGTTTCAGATGTTTTCAAAGTGATGGGGAACTAGTACAACACTAAATGTATTAGCTGTAGGACATCTAGTACAACACACAGGTCTACCTAAGCTCCAAATGTAAATTCAAATAGTCTTAGTTCTATATTAGTGACAATATAGTGGCTAAAACAAAATAAACAAGACTGATGCGTCAGCTTTGAAAAATAGAGGTTATCCGAAATAATTTGTGTCTAATCGCGAGATGGTGAATACGTCTTAATGCAAGACATCTTGTGAACGTTATCCACTCGAGGTGAGTGTCGTTTTATTTCATTGATGCTTCAGAAGCTATTGATTGTCACGTGTTTTATGATATTAAGAGTTGTTGAAACGATCATTTTCGTTTTTGGAAAAAGGATCGGGCACCCGTTGTCTTGGATATTGCAAACAATCAACATATATAGTTATGGTGTCGACAATTTGTCATTTCGGTTATTTTATATTCGGATATTTCAATAAGAAACACGAAAACAGTTATCAAGTGCTGTGTATCCATTGTTAAATGACAATTAAACTAATGAAATATAATGATAAACAAGTCACACTAAAACGTTACCCTGAAGAACGTACTGAAGTTAACACAACATGAAACATACAAAATCGGTATCTCAACGACAATATGTACATATGCGATACAGCTGAACGAAAGACTTGCATACATACGCCTGTCACTGGGTTTCCAGTATATAGAAAAATCCCTGTCTGACGGAACTCGAAGCGCACGATAGTTCTTTCTGTCTGTGGACAGAAACAATCCGTCACATAATACATGTGGTTCTTACTGTGTTACATTGACTTTAATTTTTGATGTAATAAACTACGTTTTGCCGATATATACAAGATGCAGATGACTCGTCAACGTGTCAGGGTATGAAATGTTTCCAAGATTTAACAAGATTGACATCCAGGGCAAAGACCCAGTTGGCAAGTGGACAAGGAAGCCATTGGCTTATCGAGTGTCGAACGTTTTTTTTCACCCATATATAACCCGCCTTCCTGATATATTTGTCAGTTTTGTTTTTAAACATATTCACGCTGCTAGCATTTACATAATATGTAGATAATTAGTTCCATTCATTCATTGTCCACTGTGAGATTCAGCTATCCAATCTGCACTGTACTAATGTTACCTCGTGTCCTCTAGTTCTACTATCTTTGTTAAGTGGGAAAAATGTTTCTTGATTTGCAATTTGCAAATTGATACCGATATACGATAGTATTATTAGATTGGCCGAGATTGGCCATGAAACGTATGTGGGCGAGATATATCGAAGCAATGTATATGGTTAGTTAATTAGGCAACTGCCAAACGGTGCTATAAATAGCAGCAAGTCTATGCAAATTCAATATAAATCTATATAAACCTGTAGAATTATTCAGAGTATAGCATAATTGTATATAGAAAACTATAGAATACTACATATTATATAGAAATAGTTTATGTCTACTTAAATGAAACTGTTGTACTGTCTTCTTGGGGAATTCGCTTCGAAAAGATGCAGACCAAGCAGGCTCAAGAGAGTTTAAATCGAATGATTGTTCAAACGTTATTATTAGCTAGCTTTGAAATAAATATTCGAAAATGCAGTATTTCAATTATATTTACGTTACGAGATATGTATTAGTACATACATATTGGATCCTCTTCGTCGACTTCCTTCGTCTAAAAAACAACAATATGTAAAATTATATATAATTATACATAATGTGTGTGTGCGTGGTGCATCCTCACATGTCCTGACTGCCAGACAACACGATTGTACTTTCAAGCAACATAGATACAAAAATAACATGACAATAATGAATACCCTATGAACAAATACTGTAATGTTTTCGCTCGAACCTTTACACGCCATCTTCGTTGCTGCACGGCCTTCTTGGTTGCCCACTACTTGACGTCCTGCCTGCCTGCCTGCCTGCCTGCCTGCCTGCCTGCCTGCCTGCCTGCGTGCCTGCCTGCCTGCCTGCCGGCCTGCCAGCATGCATTCATGCCTGCATGCATGCATGCATGCCCAGCAAACCACCAACTGTTTTCCTATACCAGGAATCCTTGTTTGCCTTTGAATGGGTTTCTTGTTATCTCTCTAATTGCCAAATTCAATTATTACCGTGCATCTCTCGCCTGACTGTAGTTGACATATGCAGCAGAAAGCCACGCGTGACCTGTGTGTTCTTACGGTGCTAACATAGTCGATAAAAATGTTCAAGAGACAGCGAACGCTACACAAAGCAGTATAAAGACGCATTGAATGCCGATTAAATACATACTCATTGACTTAGATCACGTATTGAGATGCTAGGAAAGATCATCAAAATGGAAAACTCACAGAGGTGTGATCTAAATCATATCTACGCAAGGTACCATAGTAAAAACCACGACTAGATGTGAGAACAATGGTCCAACCTATGATGAACACAACATATAGAAAAGAAACCTTGTTACAATAGTAAATATGCTCACATTTATCGATGTAAAATGTGTTGGTACATACCCGCTGGTAGGCATCGAGCAACGCATTATACTCCGTTGCCAAATCAAAGGATTTGCTCTGGTAGTAGCTGCCCTCTTCTTCGCAGTACTTAAGATTCTTCTGGAGCTCCTCGCATTCTTTTTCTTTCTTCGAGTACTCAAGAACCAACTATCACAAACAGACGGTTCACCGGTGACTAAACAATATAATACAATAGCCAAATTGAGTAGAGGATTTTAAATATCTCGGATCCTACACAAACTCAACATGACATCCAGTGTAGAAAAGCTCAGGCACAGGCAGCAGTTCACGCCTTGACAAAGTTTGGAGAGCGCCCATTTGCAGACTATGCAAACTGAAGATTTTCAGGACGACGGTTGAACCGATCCTGGTATATGGATGCGATTCATGGTCGCTAACACAAACAGTAGAAAATGCACTGGATGGCACATATGTATAAATGCTGCAGAAAACTCAAAACGTGTCATGGCGCAATCACATGACCAACCAAGAACTGTACGGCTCCCTCCCATGGATCACCACCATCGTGAGACAACGGCGTCTTCGTCTGGCAGGTCATGTGATGCGTCATGACGAAGCAGCCAACAAAGTCCTGCTCTGGAAGCCGATGGCTTTCGGAGAAGAGGTCGAAACATCCTAGAGAAAGACATGAACCTCAGCGGGACAAATCTACTAACTACAATGACGAACCGACACCACCACTGGAAGGAAGTCACCATGTCACCACATTAAGTGAATGATATAAGAAAGTAATAAGTAAGTATATTATGCCATAGTATTTGACAACTTGTTTCATTTTAACCTTTCCTATCACAATACTAAGAGTACATCCCTCATAAACAACAATATCCACTAAACCATGATGCCCTCAAGTACTTTGTCTGTGAAAAGTATGTGTACCGGTACTTAAGTACATTTCACAGTACCGCTGTCCAGCCCTGGTTGGCATACGTTGCAGTCCAATATGGCACCTTGTTCTTGGTAATTTTGTATGTAATACATTTTTATGTAGCTTGTGAAGCCACGTGTACTGTGTGTTAGTATTTTACTTTTTGTTGATTCAGGAGTATATAATATATCTGTATTTTATCTTAATATGCCTTGAGTGATCCATTATGATTTTATTTGTGTTCATGTTTTGCGCTAGTTTTTGTCGGGCATGTGGACCGCACTTGCCTCTTTGATTTGAGATTTTATTATGTTGTAGTTTTTGTTTGGATTTGCAAAATGATGTTGCTATTTGGTTATATATGTCTGATGTGGTTATTACATTCTTGAATTTAGTAAAAGCCTATTCACTTTGTTCGTCAACTTTTACTAGGATTTGTGGTCGGAATTGTATGGTTTGTATCTAGAAAAATGTACATTTCAGGTAACAGACACAGGCCGCCGCCTGTGATTGTTACTAATTGGCATTCCCATTTGTCACGTTTGTGTGGATTCGTTAAGATTGTGTATTTGTGTTTTGTGGACATACATTAATAGCCGCATTACTGCTGCGTCGTCTTCTTTCTGCTATGTAATTGTAACGTTCACTCTGACATGTCACTGTTTTCCTTGAGCCAGCTTTCTTGTATGCATATTACACTAAGTTAAACGTTAAATTACAGTTGATTTAGTCATAACATGTAGGCTTCTAATTCGCTAAAATTAGCATGTATTGATTGAATGTTAGTGCTTAATATGCTAATATGCGCGTCCTTTTGGTGTGCTAATATATTAAAATTGTCATTGCAATATTACGACTAATGTTGTATGAATTCAGATTGATTGGTGTGGTCAGTGTGTGTTTGTAGTACATGATTGAGCGAATTTGTTCTACACCACCCCGGAACCGTAAAATGAATTCACCATTCGTCGACATGTTAGTCTTTTTCAATTTTGAATGCTTTTTATATGTTCTATTTATTGATTCGTTGTAATTATGAGTATCTCTCTGATGTATTGTTGTCAGATAGGCCTACGTGAACGGTTTATTTTCTACAAATAATCTACATACTTCTGCCTTCCAGCGAATATCTTTGTGCTAGACCAAGGGTTTCCTAACTGTGATCCGCTTCCCCCAGGTGGCCCGCGGCCCTCAGGTGGTCCGCGGGATGGTTTGAGGCGGTCCCAAGGGGCAACGCAATGTTCACGTTAATTGTGTGTAAAAAAATCCTTTTTTGTTCTTTTGACTGAACCTCAATTCTCATTCTCAAATGTTTAACACTGTAGAACTGGTTGGAATATTGTGCAAAATATATTTGGGTGCCATCATTATAATTTTAATATATTTTGATTTAATAAAAATGCACATATTCAATTGTGTCGATCATTTTTTGCAATACTTTGGGCCTCAGTGGCTTTAGCAGCACAGTTGGTGGGCCTCTAGAAAACCCCTGTGTTAGACAGTACCTTACTGAATTTACTAACTAGGTTTATCGTAGGTTGTGCATTTGTTAATCGCAGTGTATCATACAGGAAAACTGCAAAAGGAACGATGATATGTTACAGGTGTATGCTACAGGTGTATGCTACTTGTGTATGCTACAGGTGTATGCTACAGGTGTATGCATATTGTTAGGTCTGAGTGGGCCATGTCGTTGTACAAATTAAAGAAGGCTGCCAAATGCCGGTATACCATTATGTTATTGCGTTTTATGCTGGTACTAATGTCTTGAATTTGTGTGCGATCTTGGAAACTATATTCAGGTTATGCCTATATTCAGAAAATGTGACCAGCGTCAAAGTTGCTGCAATGGGGTGCTATAAATATCGATCCGTTGCGGTTTTAAGAAAATATTATTATTTGTTGTAATAATGCATTACAGCGTCATAACGATCAGCTTTTAACATTCTCCTTGTTTTCGAGCCATAGGTACCACTGTATTAAAACGATAAACGTGTCCTCACCCTGTTGTAGTCTTCCTTTCTCTCATTCAGCTCTCCGAGCAGCTGACTTTCCGTCTCTTTGAGTGTTGACAGTTGCGTCTGGAGAAATGTATTATCCTGCAAACAGTGACAAACAAGCAACATTTAGACGTGCAGGTAAAACTAACAATGAAAGGAGAAATACACATATATCCACAACAGTTCCTGAACAGCCTATAATATACACAAGAACGTAGGCAAACAAAATAATAAAGCAACAACTTGGTTCTTCTCACGAAGCAGCGCTCTCCTCGAAGTATCCAGGTCTTTTGACCTGCGTGAAAACATGCAACTAAACTCATGCAAATCAGTTATTTTTTTACAATTGCGTTTCACTGGGTATATTTTATCAAATCACTGCAGACAAAAAAACATAGTTATTTATTTACTGACAAAATAATACAAAATACAAGATATGCAATTTTATACTACAATACTGTCTGCAATACTATGTCTTACCGAAAACTTACTTCATTTTGCCTTCATTTGATCTAAAACATGGTAAGTCCCATTGAGTTGAACAAACACCAAATAACCGTAGAGGTGATTTGTAGCGATGGGTGATTTGGAGTTATCTTAACATTTAATTGTGCATGCGGTAATAAAATAGTCTCAATGCTTAGTTGTGCAGATTGCAGTAGTGTGTATCAAGTAGCATGGTATGTTGTGGACAATGATTGTAAGACTTGCTCACGTTTCCACGCGTAGCTTTCGCGATCTCTTTCTGTGATTCCCTTACAGCGAGTGACTTGCTTTGTTCCTGGGAGATCGTAGCTGAAAGTCCATTAGATAAACATTATCATCAATGGTATGTAATTCACAACGGATTTGTTGGGCTAAAGCACAAGTTCATGTGTGACAGAAGAGGGTATTCCTGGGAAAGTGTTCTGGCGTGAACTTCAGCGACTACCAAAACTGGCTGAACTAACCACGTTGTCACCTGTCTTTCTACATACAGTTAGATGACTTAATGCACATTGTTATATAGCTATTATTCTTGTTATTACAAAGTTAGCTATAAACACATCAAGTAGAATTGTTAGAGGATTTCACATATTGAAACTAACACTATGTATTTAGTAAGCTGCTTGGTCAGCACATTCAAATTAGCTACACTTTGTTAATCATGCAGCAAAAATAATTAGTATGTTTCGTTAAAGTGGGTATAGTAAAACTAATTTCATCGCGAAAAGTAGATCAAATATAATTTATCGAAACATCAATGCAGCGAACATGTAAAGGATAATTGACAATGGCGATGACAGTTTTAAATAAATTACTTTCGAATGTGTTTCATATCGTAGTATTTGGGATTTCACCCGAATCAGTCAATATAACGTAGTGTCCATATATTTCCGATATATTAACAATCCATTTGTAAACAAACCAACTAATATATATTTACAACTCAATATCTACATTTATTTTGACATTTAGATGATGTAAGAATAAAGCAATCACTACTTTGGGTTCAAATAGTTTTGGCCAACTTTGCGGCTTTACAGCTTAAATTAAAAAGTCTTGATGTTTCTCCCACATAAAATACCGCTTACCTTTGTCCTGTCTGCGTTGCGCCATTAATCCACTGATCTCCTGTCTCATGCTTTCTATAGTATCGCGATTGATGCAGCTCGTTCGTCTCAATTCGTCCAGCTCGGCCTTGTATCTCGCATTGGCCTCTTGTAGGTCCGCTGACAGCATGCAAAACAATACATCATTAATGCCCGTTCACACGAGCGATTACTTGTCCGATTTGTCGGTCTTCACGGTGTTGCCCAACCAATTGGACGCATCGTTTCTTGATGCTGTCATGAAACGACGCGTCCAATTGATTGTGTCGCCATATCAACCGGACAACTAATGGCTCGTGTGATGCTGATGAGTGTGTAGTGGTTCTGCGACACAAATAGTCCTGAAACATCTTAACGTTGAAACTGGTCCACGCATAGCCCTTCTGGTCATCAGCTGCCACATCTCATGAGCTGCTATATCTCATCCGCACAAGGCTGTCTCTTCCCGACCGCAGCGTGAGTTGAGGTCTGAGCGCGGCAAGGCAAGTAAATTATTGGCATGACTGTCGATTTGGCCCCTGTGTCGATCTGATCAAACGACCGCAAACTGCATGGCCAGGGGAGCGTTTCACGAAGACAAAGAGCTCATAAGGAAAATCCACCGTAACACAGAATCCATCATAGATTGTTAAGAAAGTTTCACTAAGATGCTCATAAAATCCTTCATAAGCTAATTGTCAAAATGTCCATCATAAGCTGTAAAGTGTGCACACTTGGGTAAAATTAATAGAAAACTTGTGTAAAAGTGACTGGTAATACGATCCATCGAACACTTTTCAAGTATATTTGACTGATCGCGGAGAGCGGTATCAACATCAACAGAAGTTGTCCTCGAGTATATCAATATGAAGGTTAGTGTTTTGGCTAGACACAGCTAAACACCTTGACTTTCGCGGTGTCGTAAGTTAGAAGCGTTTTTAAGCAACGTTTCTGTGGGCGTTTTTATTATTTATTCTTAGTGAAACGCAATTTTCTGTTTTGATCATAGCTAAGCCTTAGCTAAAATCAAAACAGAAAATTGTTTAAGGAGCTAAATCGATTTTTAAGAGCGAAATCGTGCTTATGAGCTCTTAAGAATGTTAGTGAAACAGTGCCCAGTTATGCCATATCAGTACAACTATCATAGTATCAATCAGTGTACTAGTATCACAGTCGCAACACTGAAAATTAACGTTTCTTAGTAGCATAATTTAGTGGTATTCATATTAATATATAAGACGCTATATTCGTAAACATTCACACTGCTATCATATTCGTATCAGTTTACATACTGCCATATGCTGGACTAACAGTGACTTGTGATTCTTTGAAAACTAAATATGACGGTCTGATACTTTCTATATCAGACTGCCATCTTGTGATCAGCAAGGTTTACTAGACCCAAGGGTGTGGCCCTCGGCTCGGGTGACATGGTGCGAGTTTTCTTAAAGATGTTAGGTTATTTGGAATTTATGTAGATATTAAGAATGTTAAATTGTTTTCTCCTAAATGCATACCTACCTTATCAACTATGACGAGTACTGTAACTATTTAGGTAAAATTGCTTCAATTGTGGAAGAAAAAGACACCAGCAAGAATGTTATAATGCTGCTATAAATAACCCTTTTGAAGCTGATCTATTCGATATGTGTGACAATAATGGTAGGGTCATCTCAGACTATGAAAAGTGTGGTCGTACCAGCGAGACGTATACTTATGCGAGTGAAGCACATAACTGCACTTCTTGGCTATACCACTTTATTTGCACACATAATGTCCATTCAACGGTTACAGGTATACACATTATAGATAAACTTCCTAGTTTATAACAGGACTAGGACTAGGTGTTAAAAGTTTCATATTTCTATATGGTCGCATGATAACAATATCAGGGAATGTGGAAACAGTACTGTACAGTGCTGTTCATGTGGAAATTGTTACATTCTGTGGCGTAATATGGGAAAACTTAAACATGGCCCAATCTGTGACCTCGTGCGGCGAACTAGGCTACATTTTAAATACCTGCTCAAGCAGTGTCAATAAAGAGAAGAAATGGCTCGTGCAGATGTCAGATGTCATGGCATAGTAAAGATGTGGCATCTTTTTAGAAAAATGTGTCCAAAACATACAAAGAAGTTATACCAACTGCCACTACTGCTAATAGTGCCAGTTCCTATCTTCCATATCTGCTATGTGGAAAGTACATTTTGAATCCTTGTAAATATGCAACATCTGAAAGAGTATGTACAAAATTCAGGGAAATTTTTTATAAAGAAAATAATATACACATTACACCTTGCATGGTGCATAATCCAACAGACGCACTGAAATATCGTAAATCATGTGGTAACGATGGGGTATCTGCCGAACATTTCAAACACGCATACATATATTACTGTCCTCTTTTTACACCAGTGTTCTCACATATGAACATCTACCTCATGATTTTATGAAAATGATTATTTTTACCTTCATGAGGAAGAAATTCGATGACACTAGCGATGTTAATAACTACACACCCATTGCATTGATTACAGTCGCTTGTTTGAAATTATATTGCATGAACTAATGGAATCACACCTGGGTACAACTAACAATCAGTTTGAATTGAAGAAGGTTCATTCCGCTGATCAGTGTATATGTACCAACAATGTTATTCACTACTATAGAGGCCACAACAGCCCTATGTGTACATGATTTAGATGCATCTAAAGCTTTCGACAGAGTTAACCATTGGACATTTTTTTAAGAAACTGCTTAATCGAAGAGTGCCTATATTGTTCGTACGTATTATCTTACACTGGTACAGAAACCAAATGTTCTGTATCAAATGGGGTACAATGACCTCCAGATTTATTCATGTATCGAACGGTGTTCGACAAGGTGGGATATTTTCACCATATTTATTTAC
>BSQZ01000053.1:3922500-3937500 GCA_033239005.1 Lamellibrachia satsuma
AATGTAGGAACTGCTGGATTAGTTCCTCATTTCCGGCGATCTCCCTGATCGATTTTTCTTCAAGGGTCGTGTCCTCCATGTTTCAATGCAACCCTCGTCTAGTGTTGACTCTATAATTCAATGCACAGAAATTGTTTCATCAACTGGCGTCTCGGCATGAAACATTTTGCAATTCACCACACCCACGCATGTACGCACAGGATGTGGAAGGGGAGAGTTGGAAGAAGGGGCGCAGGAAGCAGAATGAGGGCAATGTACAGTTTGGTGGCAATTCATCACGTTTTGCGTGGCTAGTAGGGCTGTGTACTTTGCGAGTAGGGCTTTGTTAGTAGGGTTGTGTACTTTATTATGCAGTAACATGTAGCTAGATAATTCTATATTGATAACTGTTGTGCACCTATTGATTGGGGGTTTTGTCCTTGGGGAATATTGTCGGGGGTGCTTTTGTCCGGGGGATTAGGTCTTCATACCATGTAGAATATATGAAACAGAATTGTAATATTATAGTCTTTTCCTACAAAGCAATATTCGATTATAGTATGGTATGGTATTTGTTATTTTGTGTGCACTTAGAGATAACAATTAAGGCACAATCCTCCCGTGTTGCATTGTTTTACATGTCATAAATTAGTTGGTAACTAGCCGGATGACGTAGATGACGATGACGTAGATGAGGATGACGTGGGCAGGTCAGCCGTTGCGCATGGACGCGGGCCGACTCCCAAAGAGAGCTGATGCGCTGAAACAGCGAGGCCGCAGGATTGGAGGAAGACCACAATTAAGATGCGAAGACGATGTGAAAAAGGCGGAGGAGGAGGAAAAGTGGAAGGGAAAGCTGCAGATACGAACAATGTCAATATACAGCAATCAAAGCAAAGGGAAAGCTGCAGATACGAACGATGTCAATATACAGCAATCAAAGCAAAGGGAAAGCTGCAGATACTAACAATGTCAATATACAGCAATCAAAGCAAAGGGAAAGTTGCAGATACGAACGATGTCAATATACAGCAATCAAAGCAAAGGGAAAGCTGCAGATACTAACAATGTCAATATACAGCAATCAAAGCAAAGGGAAAGCTGCAGATACGAACGATGTCAATATACAGCAATCAAAGCAAAGGGAAAGCTGCAGATACTAACAATGTCAATATACAGCAATCAAAGCAAAGGGAAAGCTGCAGATACTAACAATGTCAATATACAGCAATCAAAGCAAAGGGAAAGCTGCAGATACGAACAATGTCAATATACAGCAATCAAAGCAAAGGGAAAGCTGCAGATACGAACAATGTCAATATACAGCAATCAAAGCAAAGCAGCAGTAGACGAGTTATTCGGTCTCATCCATTTATAAAGGGAACTACGGGAAGAAAATGTGTTCTATGCATTATGCACGTCTTTGTTAAATTACAATACAACGCTGAAGGGTATGTCTGCGCATTTATTATGAACCATCATATAAATTAAAAATGTCCATATATTTTCACGAGCATGACATTGCTTGTCAGACTAAGGGAGCATTGATTGACAACAACATTTTTACTTTGTAAAAAAGATGCTGTGACTATTTCCCCATCATTACGTACTTACATATCCTCTTCTTGCCCAGCGCTCGCACAATATAGCGTTGTTAACTCTGAGCTCAGCCCCAAACTGGACCACATCTATTCCTTAGACCAGCGTTCCACCAACTTTTGTTTAGCTACGGGCCAGTTTTTTCCCAGCTAGATCTGTGCTGGCCAACATTGTTAATAAGAAACAAACACATATGTAAATGTACCCAAGTACAGAGTTTTATGTTTGTCTGAAATACACCCGGACAGTGAAGAAATCACTCTATCTTTCGTTGACGGCGATCTGCAGGCAGTCAGCGCACCGACATGAACAAGTTAATGAGAAGGGTGATGTCGCATATTCTTCGATAACCGATTGAAGCCTGGAGCGAGAGGGGAGATCACAAGTCGCAGAAGCTTATCCAATCGCTTGTCCGTCAACCAGCACCGAAGTGAGTTCTTTATATGATTCATCGAGGAGAATCCAGATTCGTATGATCACGTGACCACGTGCTACCGAAGAGTGCCAGGAATTTTTACGCATACCCATGTAACGCTAGAAACCGGACCGGCACATTCGTCGCCCAGAAAAGCACAAGGTCGTCTTTTGCAGCGAGAAACTATTCTTTCAAGCCGGGCACAATTTTGAAATCGATGAAATCCTCCTGCAACACAGCTTCGTCGGCTCCAAACGTCTGCGACAACATGTGACACACGTCAGGCTGGAGGTAAACGGACTGGCAAAAAAGCAACAAACGTCATCGATAGATGCGAAGTCTACGAATCGCTTGTTGAAGGCTGTCTGCAGACGGTTCAACACACCGACAAGCACCTGCTTGGCGTCTTCCGTGCGCGCCTCGTCTTCGCCGCAGATTTATCTCATAAACCGGAAATGCAGAAAATTGCTGCTCTCTGCAAGAACTTCGAAAAGAGAAAGCTTGCCGCCAAACCCCTTTACTGCTACGTACAGGTTACACGGCAGCTTTTGCCGTCCCTGGACAAACATGGCCAGCTTGTTCAGGTGTCCAAAAATTTCCGCAAGGATGCAGAGCCGAATCTGAAACTGAGTTTCCAGCTTAGCGACAGGACGATCGATTTCTTCAAGAAAACTGTTGATTTGAGAAAGCAGTGCAACAAATCTTTCCAGAACTGCTCCAATCACCGAACACTGTTGTAAAACAGAACATCGCGATATGCTGCGTCAAGTGTGACCATGTGATTCTGAAATCTTCGGCGGTTCAGACCACGGGCGCGAATGAGATTCACTATTTCAACAACAGTTTGCATATTTTCTTGCAGGCCGTAGCCTCCTTTTGCACACAGAGCTTGGTGATGAATAATGCAGTGATAAGAAAGCATGTTTTGCAACATCCTTGCAAATTTAAACAGGGTTGTCCCATGTCGATTCGTTCTCTTTACCGAATTACAGTAATGTATTGCAACTGTCCGCAGCTGTCGTTGTGCCTTTCAGTGGAAGAAGACACAGGATGTCTTCCGAAACGCCGTTGTCGAAGTATCGCAGAGATACCAGCAGCTGAGCAATATCATTTCTGTCTGTGCTCTCGACAAGTGCAATCGACCAAGCAGGGCAGGTTCGCAGCATACTCAACAGTTGCTTGAAGACGTCGCCACTCGCATTTTGAGCAAAAACCGACACTCTCTTCGCCTAGCCCACGTATGCATCAAAGCGTTTCTTGAACTCCTTCAGCCGCTCACCTTTCCCCGGATAAACCCTGTCAAAATCCTTCTTATGTTTCGAGTCGTAGCGTCGTTTCAAATTGTACCTCTTCATCTCAGTGACGCTCTCTCGGCAAAAAAGGCACATGGCTTTTTGATCGTATTCGCGATAGCAGCAAACATAACTCATTCTCCCAGTTGTCATCGAACATTCGTTTGCCAGAAGTATCGATTCGATGTTTCTTTTCAGCAGATGCCATTGTTTTCGGGATCGCAGCAAAACACGATTCACAGTGTAATTATTTTAATACAACAATATAGTCAACGTTGATGTTACAAGGGCTAGAACAGTTGAAACAGCCACGCCTCTATGGTCTTCGGAGTCGAAACGCGTGCAGTAGTGACGATTTTAATGTTACATAAACGTTGAGCGCATGTTTTTGATCTGCACAATCGACTGGTGGCTCTAATTATTAAAGTCATGGCTGATATCACTGTTTGACAAGCAAACTTATTCTAATTTCAGCAAATTAATGATTAGATAATCCATTTATCATAATTTATATTCCAAATTTGTTTTTTCAATATTTCCTACTTTTGGCGAGGGTCTGGCGGGCCAACTGAAAACCGTCCGCGGGCCAAATTTGGCCCGCGGACCAGTGTTGCTGAACGCTGCCTTAGACAATCCGGTTTGGGAGACCCTACCTTGACTACAAGACTCCCACAAGCATAGTTTCCACGGTTACTGAGGCAGGCAAGCTATGACGTACATTAATGGCAATCTCAATTTTGTTTGCCCATTCCCAATTTGTAAAATAATATTATATTCATCATAATGTGTTGCTTTGCTTTGTTCGAAGGGTGCGCCAAATGAAAATACAGTCATTCGTGCAGGTCACGGCACCCTTCTTGGTCCACTGAACACGAAGTTGTTTTTGTGCCTTGGCTACGAGTACACTGCAACTCAAATAGCGTTATTTAACTGTAGTGTCAACACTTAATATTTTATGTATACGCTACTTATTTTATGTATACGCACCAGTTCCTTGTAGGAAGTAGTGCACCTTCCTTGTAGGAAGTAGTGCACCTTCCTTGTATGAAGTAGTGCAACTGTTTAGACGTATGCGAAGTCCTAATTTCAGCATAAATGTCCACCGACACCATCGAGTATTCGTGCATCAAGATAAGAACGGGAAAACTATCCAAAGATGGCTACGTCTACATATAGGTTCAGATTGCAAAAGATATGATTCGACACCATCGAGTATTCGTGCATCAAGATAAGAACGGGAGTTACTTAAAGAAAACTATCCAAAAATGGCTACGCATACATATAGGTTCAGATTACAAACGATATGATTCGGGTACCTCGGCCGCTACCTGGTTGTGTCAGTAACCTACATATATCGCAGAAAACTTCTTCCCCATATACTATTCATGCCATATAGTAACGCGGTTGATTCACTACAATATGATTTACCAAGATTTAACAAGATTGTATGACGAAGTACACTTACCATATGCCCCAGGTAAGCCAGCAACGGCAGGTGTCGCTGAATCAGTGGGCGACGTCTTCGCCACACGTCTGTACCAAATAAAGCTAGGGTGCTCAGGTGCATATATCGTGACGCTAGGCGAAGCTAAGCGCACGACCAGAATACCGCTCAAACGTGAACGTCTTACAGTCGGTGCGTTCAGCCGTGACGAATACAATCTGCCGAGCGGCTGAATGTTTCATGCCCATTCAAGTTGGCATATTTCAGCAAGTAGAAAACACGACACGATTCTATTTATAAGTGTGCGTGATCCGACTTGGCGAGTGTTGTTGTTGTTGTTGTTGTGGTGGTGGTGGTGGTTGTGGTGGTGGGGGTGGTGGTGATGGTGATGGTGGTGGTGGTGGGGGGAGCTCAAGCAGTAGTAATATGACACAGCGCCCATCACACTAGACAGTGCAAGATTAACAAAGTATGGAGCTGGCACAAAGTTATTGTGGACGGAAGCTTACCGAGTGCGTGAAAGACAGAGATCGAATCTCGTGATATTGACTATGTATGTACCCACATACCTTAAAGTGAAACCAAAGGCAATGTGTTGAGCCTCTGCACCTATAAGAGTGCCTAAAAACTAATCATTTGCAACTATAATCAATAATATCACGCAAGTGGTTTACTGGGAATATGTTCTAAAAGTGCGAAATTCTGATATAACGTCATTTTTCGTGGAGGCTGACATATTCGTCAGTGTTTGCAATTTTGACCAATCAGCGGCGAGCAGCCCCTTAACCCCCAACGCCGCTGTGACGTAGGCTGTGCATATCGCGTGTATTTTTAACGTGGTTGAGATGTGCAGTCACATATTTATTTGCTTTTATATTGGATTCACACGCAGCAAAACCGTTTACAATGCTGTACTGCGCAGCATTCGGATGTGAACATGATTCAGCGAGGCATAGAGAGTTGTCTTTTTTTCGATTTCCTTTGGAAAAACAGACAGTAGTGAAGCAATGAATTCACAATTGTGGGCGGCTGGTTGGAAGCCCACGCGATACGTTAGACTTTGTTCGGCCCATTTTGAAGAGTCGTGTTTTGAAGTTGGTATATTTTCATCAACTAATTGGTCAAGATGTGATGTATGTGACTGAAAATCGTCTAAGCCTATGATCAGGCGTTTAAAGTTGGAGTTGTGGGAAACCTAGTCAGCACTCTTGACGTCGGATTCTTACCAAATAATGCGCTGACCATACAAACAAGGTTTTCGGCGTTCAACGAGTTATATATAGTTAACCACTTGCGTGACATACTTGATTATGGTTGCAAATGGTTAGTTTTCAAGTACTCTTATAGGTGCAAAGGCCCCAAAACGCCTTTGGTTTCACTTTAACGTATTTAACTATGTATTGAGCATAAACATTTACATACTGTTGTCAGCGACGGCATACAAAAACACATAAAATAAACTAGTTGATGACAAAAAAGTACAACGTACAAAGTACAAGCAAGAACTATGGCTTACGATAATACACCAGAAGATACAACAAGACGCTACAGCGTAAACTAGAGAAAGTGCGAGTTCTCCTGAGCAAACAAAGAGTGACAGTCAAATACTGTCCACCAAATTTCTTACCAACGGCAGTAGATATGTGATCGTGTGAATAGCCAGGTTTGATTGTACATCTGAACTTTTTGAAACAGTAATGAACTGTTGCGCTTTTCTGGCAGTACTTAATCCGACAATTTTTTTTCTCAAGATTAATCGAATTTTTGTGGGGGATTTCACGAGTGTACCACTTGTATCATGGTTAATCCGGGACTGACCTTAGAACCCTCGCGTCAATGTTCCTCCCAAGGAAATTGCTTTTATAGCTGCTCTCATCCGGTGGCGCAACTCCAACTCAACATCATCCAAGTATGCACACGAGTCGTTGGTGAAGCTTTTCGTGGGATTGGGATGCAACAGGCTGGTTATTTGTAGAGATTTTGCCGGCCGGCACGCCAACCTTAGCCGCGCGACACTGCAGATTTTATTGATGCACGGCAGTGTCCTCACTCCTTTTGGAATTGAGTTAAAATATACCCAAAACAGGCATAGCAATCAATACTATCAGTCTGATATCGTCAGCTAGAAGGACAAGTAATTTTTTTAATAACGAACGTAACCATCGCCAAAACATTTCCGTCTGATGTCGTCAGCTAGAAGGACAAATAACTTTTTTAATAACGAACGTAACCATCGCCAAAACATCTCCGCCACTATGCAACGCTTCGAAATGCTTACCCGGACATCCCCATCACCCTGAGCGTGACGTACTTAATGGACGACCCGTAATAAACGGCTATATTTAATAACAAGTAATGAAGCTAGGCGTACATGGCTAAACTTGTGTTGCGAGTAGCGAGCTTTTATACGGCTAACTAACAACGATTTCCCGTACCGTGGTTAGGCTAGCAGGATTCCAATGTGACGTACGTTACGGTCGGGTGATGTCCACATCATCTACATGGTGGGAGGGAGGCATGCTGTCGGCAAAGTGTTTGTATTTATTGAGTGCATGAATCGTAAGCGTCGATGGTGGTTGTCCATTCACGACATGCCACATCATTTTCGTTTTTGGTGGCGAAGATGCGTAGAACAGGACCTTGTGTTACACACATGTGTTTGATATAACTCGGGGCCAGTGGAACGCTCTGTCAGACATGCCTGAAGTGTGCAGCATCGGTGCTGCTATTTCACTGAACGACTGAACGAACGACTGTTTCTGTGGTGGGATGCTACAACCGCACATGTCTGAAATATGACCCGGCCTCCTACAGTTAGACAAGGCTCAAACAGCCACAGCAAGAGCTATGGCCAAGCAGTCGTGTTACATGGCTGAATATTGGTGGCTGAACAAGGAGTAACCAAGCCAGAATCCTCGATCATTGAACAACGCAACTTTCTCACATACACTTGGTCTTACTGGTCAGCAATACTAGATATGCAAAAGACATGATATAGCACTTTTAATATTGACCTCCATGGCGTGTGGCAGTGCAATCCGTTTACACGTCTGGGTATATGCATATATCTCATTATTAAAGTATCGGCAAATGTTTCCAATAACTAAACAATTGTTGAATTTAAAAAACACGTGTGTTGCATTAATAGATGTGATCATAAATGTTCTTGGGAAAAAATCAATATAGTAGGGACGTCTAGTGTGTGACATAAATATCACCGAAGAAGTATGACCTATACTACACTAGGTGGCAGCACTGCTCGCTAGAAGCACCGCAAGGTAAGTCATACTTACTCATGGAGCGACTTCGACTACGCGTGTTAACATGTAGTGTGTTTATGATCCGAGTAAACCAGAAACTCCAAACCTACTCACGTAAAACTCGTGGACGTGGACGTGGACGGATCATTATTTTATTCCTTAGTTCATGATTATGAGGTGAATTAGGATGTAGTTGTGGAGTGATAAATTGCATAATTTGACGATAATAACACTTGTATCTATACACCATCAAATGCCATGGCTAATACCCCCATCACGAACGTTTACATTCTGTTGGTCGTCATAGTTGTGGACGTCACTTACAAGAAGTAATCGGCACCCAACCGTACTTACCTAGGTTTGGGTCTGGGTTAGCGGCTTTGAATATTAACCATACAAAACCAGCTCAAGAATAGTCACATGAACAGATGATTGAGCCTGTCCGAGCGTTGAAATCACTACCTGCGTTACACGTGTAACTGTCTCGAAGTCAGTCATGATGGTGGGTTTGAATGTAGGTCACCTGCGACGCTAACGAGCGTGGGCAGATTGCAAGTTGCAATCCTTGCGGCGGAAGTTATTATGCAGTGCCTGACATTGCCTGTTCACCTCGCTCCATTGAATGGCACCCCTGCACGCTTGAGTAGGCGCAACGGACATAATAGTTGTCATGACCACTGGGACTCCAGCACGCCTTCCTTTCACCAAAATGGTAGTATTATTGTAATGTAACCTCTTTACAATCATTGGTAGATGTGTGTTTGTGTTTGTTTGTGTGTGTGTGTGTCTGTGTGTGTGCGTGCGTGCGTGCGTGCGTGCGTGCGTGCGTGCGTGCGTGCGTGCGTGCGTACGTACGTACGCACATACATAAGATTTTCTTCTAAATGCAATTATTGATAATACTTACTCAACGTTTCGGCAGCCTTCATCACGAATTCTGGGACAACTAGTGCTTCATCTGCCAGTTAGCTTCGCAAGCCTCATTCTTGGCTAAGTCTGTATCCTCCCTCATCGCGATTCGTGATTGGAGTCGTTATTTTAAAACGACTGTAGTGACTTTGGTCAAGCTAAAATTGCAGGGTGACTTTGTTTTAAAAAGGACCACATTTTCAGAATCTCTAGAAATGCATTACACTAAAACTACCATTTTGGTGAAAGGAATGCATGCAGTGGTCACTTTTTGTGTGCACTGTGCCAAAGCCACCCCAGCGACTGAGTGGTCTATGGTCGCCTTGGTTTGTTTTACAACGTGTAGTCGCTATGGAGTATACAACATTCTTATTCAACATACATGTATTTGGGCCAAAGTCACCCCAACCTATGGGGTGATTTTGGGGAATGTCGATCCAGTTCGCCAAAATCCATCGTTATGCCATGGTCTCAGTCAATGCAATGATGGCTTCATCGTTATGCCATGGTCTCAGTCAGTGCAATGATGGCTTCATCGTTATGCCATGGTCTCAGTCAATGCAATGATGGCTTCATCGTTATGCCATGGTCTCAGTCAATGCAATGATGGCTTCATCGTTATGCCATGGTCTCAGTCAATGCAATGATGGCTTCATCGTTATGCCATGGTCTCAGTCAGTGCAATGATGGCTTCATCGTTATGCCATGTTCTCAGTCAGGGCAATGATGGCTTCATCGTTATGCCATGGTCTCAGTCAGTGCAATGATGGCTTCATCGTTATGCCATGGTCTCAGTCAATGCAATGATGGCTTCATCGTTATGCCATGGTCTCAGTCAATGCAATGATGGCTTCATCGTTATGCCATGGTCTCAGTCAATGCAATGATGGCTTCATCGTTATGCCATGGTCTCAGTCAGTGCAATGATGGCTTCATCGTTATGCCATGGTCTCAGTCAGTGCAATGATGGCTTCGTCGTTATGCCATGGTCTCAGTCAGTGCAATGATGGCTTCGTCTTTATGCCATGGTCTCAGTCAGTGCAATGATGGCTTCGTCGTTATGCCATGGTCTCAGTCAATGCAATGATGGCTTCGTCGTTATGCCATGGTCTCAGTCAATGCAATGATGGCTTCGTCGTTATGCCATGGTCTCAGTCAATGCAATGATGGCTTCGTCGTTATGTCATGGTCTCAGTCAGTGCAATGATGGCTTCGTCGTTATGCCATGGTCTCAGTCAATGCAATGATGGCTTCATCGTTATGCCATGGTCTCAGTCAGTGCAATGATGGCTTCGTCGTTATGCCATGGTCTCAGTCAATGCAATGATGGCTTCATCGTTATGCCATGGTCTCAGTCAGTGCAATGATGGCTTCGTCGTTATGCCATGGTCTCAGTCAATGCAATGATGGCTTCGTCGTTATGCCATGGTCTCAGTCAATGCAATGATGGCTTCGTCGTTATGCCATGGTCTCAGTCAATGCAATGATGGCTTCGTCGTTATGCCATGGTCTCAGTCAATGCAATGATGGCTTCGTCGTTATGCCATGGTCTCAGTCAATGCAATGATGGCTTCGTCGTTATGCCATGGTCTCAGTCAATGCAATGATGGCTTCGTCGTTATGCCATGGTCTCAGTCAATGCAATGATGGCTTCGTCGTTATGCCATGGTCTCAGTCAATGCAATGATGGCTTCATCGTTATGCCATGGTCTCAGTCAATGCAATGATGGCTTCATCGTTATGCCATGGTCTCAGTCAATGCAATGATGGCTTCATCGTTATGCCATGGTCTCAGTCAATGCAATGATGGCTTCATCGTTATGCCATGGTCTCAGTCAATGCAATGATGGCTTCATCGTTATGCCATGGTCTCAGTCAATGCAAAGATGGCTTCATTAAACATAGACAACTCTCCAATTTATTTCGGCGACTGATGCTTTATTAGCAATAGTGACCTCGCTCAGGAAATTTACAAAATACATTTGAATGTGGAACTACTATAGTAGTTGTGCAACATCAATTCAACAAACAATCACAACATTAGCGTATTAATGGTACATCCTTTATTTCGATTGTCGATGTACATGGTTATTTCTAATTTGGCATGTAAGTATACTGTCAAGTACTAATGTCTAGGTGCGTTCCACTCTTGTGAAAATAACGAAGTGTTTTTTTCTAGCACTTGTGATTTCAATTAACAAAAGTGTTCTCTATAATTATTCCGCTCCAATAGGACAACACATCTCCTTCAACAAGTGTCGTAGCAATTGCTGAAACTGAATCTACTGCATATCCACTTGGATTATACATCAGTGCGCAACACGCTACAACGTAGGCAACAAAATAACCAAATTAAATGCTGAGTGCCGAACACAATTATGTGCCTTGTCTTCTGATTAAATACGTGGAACAGCGCTCGCCGAATAACATAATTTCCAATGACACATCATACAACATGTGCAGTACTGTTCTGATGTTCACAAACGTGGTCCAACACAGATGTTCCATGTTTGGTCACGTGCTACGGATGCTAGAACATACTCCTACGCAGAAAGTCCTCGAATTCGCTGCAATCGGTGCAAACTAATGTAGAGCCACTGAAAGGACTCCACTGCACAAATGTCAAGTGTGCCCCTCAGTTACCTCAAAGTTACTTCAAAGAAGAATGACTAGGTGCAAGTAGATCAAGGAAAAACACGAGGGAGCTAAGGACTCTAACTGAGGATAAGAGTGGTCATAAGGGGAAGAAGGACTGATTGCAATTGTAGAATCTATTCGCACTACTATTCCCACAGCAAGCAGTCGAATAATGAGACAGAAAAACAGCGCTGAGGCAGACCGATTAGCATATAGTCGTTTACGTGTGTTTTTGTATGTCACGGATGATGGACACTACGAGACTGTGGTATCCGTCAGCAAACATGTCGTAGCTAGAACGATAGGAAACGATGCGTCTTTTCCGGATTAAGTTTTCTGAATCAAATTGCGTATACTGTATTTTGAAAACTAATAACAACATGCCAATCATTGTGTGTACATTATTCGACGTGTCAATCACTGTGTGCACATTATTTGACATGTTGTCAATCACCGGGTCCACATTATTTGACATGTCAATCACTGTGTGCACATTATTCGACATGTTAATCGCTGTGTGTACATTATTCGATTTGTCAATCACTGTGTGTACATTATTCGACATGTCAATCACTGTGCATATATTATTCAATATGTCAATCACTGTATGTACATTATTCGACATGTCAATCACTGTGCGTACATTATTCGACATGTCAATCACTGTGTATATATTATTCGACATGTCAATCACTGTGTGTACATTATTCGACATGTCAATCACTGTGTGCACATTATTCGAGACGTTCACCGTTGTTGCTCCTACAATGCATCACCTTTCCATGTTTCTGCGGTATAGTTTTAACATACGAACATGATCACTTCCCAGTTCTGCTCGGTTGAGTTCATTCGCAAGCGGATGTGACATAGCGCTCACTTTAGCTCGTATACCATAAACAGTGTCCTGTTTTGATTAAACTTATAATACAACTAACTAACCGATTTGATCGACCTGGACTAATTCAAGTTGTCGTGCATGTGCATGGATCATCACGTGTTTATTTGCGAGGTGCTCTTTGCTACTTACCTACGAATATATATAAACAGTACGGCCATGGTCACACCTTCCATGATCACACCTTTGTCAACTTAAATGCAATTCATGCTACGCTATCGGCAGTGCAATGTTATTTGTTTTGACAGTGCCTAGGCCAAGGGAATGCACAATGCTTGGCAACCAGTGAGCAGATCGCTCAGTGGCGAAGCGTGTCGACTACGAACTTGTGTCATCTCATCTTTGCTCGTGTCCTCTACGTAGCCAGTCGACTAATCAAATCCTGAACTTTATTCAACACCGTTTTGCTAAGGGCGTCCACACCTGCTAGCTGAGTGTTCGGTACAGTCACGGTAGCTGAAAGTAGAAAGGTAATGTTACGTTCTTATATAGCTGAGTAGGTTCATTTCAGCACCAACTAGACTTATCTGGGAAACATTCAGCCTCGTTGCAATTACTGCGCGACGAATATTCGTTCACATATCCACCACTGTCTATTGCCTGCTAGTCATTAATACAACTGAGTGAACTGGAGCAACTTGGAGAAAACGAAATTACCCAAGTTTCGAAACGGCAGAAGAGGATTCGAAACCGGGTTGTGTCGATTCACAGAAATGTGAATTTACGGCTTAAGACGACATTCAAATTAGTTCGATAATGAGGATGCAAAGAAAAGTAGCTAATTATATTCTAGTACACAGCAATATTTATGCATGAATTGGAATATTTCGTTTTCGCATGGAGGCATAATTGAGAAGGACATAATCTTGAAAAGACAACTAGAAAAAACACGGAAAAACAAATTAAAGATATTTAAGAACTGAGAGGTCTTAATTATGCAAAGCGCCTAACAGAACTAGAAACCGGGGGATTGCAAAGACAAGAAACAGCACGTTTTAATATTGAAGGTAATATAAATATAAAATAATTTCTTCAGAACCCTTAAATTATCTAGCCAAAGTTAATAATCTAATAATATTTTCCTCGAAAATGTAAGATCGTATTTCAATTTGGCGAACTTTCATAACAAGGCCACCATATGGGTCGTGCAATCGGGTAAA
Organism: Lamellibrachia satsuma; assembly: GCA_033239005.1. NCBI lineage: Eukaryota > Metazoa > Annelida > Polychaeta > Sabellida > Siboglinidae > Lamellibrachia > Lamellibrachia satsuma. The sequence continues at coordinate 3,936,091 of BSQZ01000053.1, forward strand.
TTTTGCCCACCACCACCCCCCCCCGTGCTCGCAGCCGTCAATTTGAACACCTCTCCACGATTAAAAACAACCGATTCATGTGCTGCATGCTACGATGGTGTATGGTATAAAGATATCGATTTGTTGTACGACAATCCATGGAGCATACGAACTTTGAAGCAAACGTACTGCGAATAGTCCTTCTGTGCTGCTTGCGAACTATGAGTTGTTGGTATATGCATCTCGGTAGACCAACACTTACAAAATGTCTGTGTACACAGCGCCTCTAACCGCTAGTAACTGAGTATAAAAGTATAAAAATGCAAACATTTTTTTCATAATTATTAATGTTTTGTCTTCATACTTTAATAGAAAGCTCAAACAACATGTAATGGAGGAAACACAAGTTGTGTTGTGAACAGAAACATCGTGTATTATATTATATATATATATATATATATATATATATATATATATATATATATATATATATATATATATATATATATATATATATATATATATATATATATATATATATATATATATATATATATATATATATATATATATATATATATATATATATATATATATATATATATATATATATATATATATATATATATATATATATATATATATACAGAGCTGACCTGAGCTGAAGCAAAGGAGCTTTGTGATTCACCGATTACAATTTGTAAACGTACCTATGCTACGACCGGACATCTTAGCTTTGATACTCGCCACCAGCTGTGGTTCACGCTGCTGCTCAACTTTCACCAGAATCACAATAAACTTGATGCCTGCCGCCTTAATCCTGATCGCAAACTCCTTGTATGGTGGCATCTGAAGTAGTACGTGCTGCGAACTCTACAAACAAAAGGCAACACACACACATAACTGAACTCTACGTACCACACGGAAGCACTTCTGGCATGGAATGTAGGTAGTCCTGACTGGAATGTTGACCACGTAGGCATCAATATACAAGATAGACATTTCAGCCCACATACATAAAAACAAAACACGCTACGGCACAAAAGAAATCAGTCTAAATGAAAAGAGTTGAGATTATTCGGAAACGTCAAAGGAAAACTACCAACAGGTTACCAACTTGGTTTTTTACTTGGTTATACCAACTTAAAATTGCAACGCTCAATGTATGTTTTGTATAATTAATAAGTGTTTACGTATGTGGGAAGAAATATAAAGAACGAAGGCTGTGCAAAGATGATTACGTTTACTGTCCTGGTCTCGAAACAACGCGGAAATAAATGTGAACCCTAGGCGGTAATGTCATGCAGTCTGGGTAATTGTGGATGCCAGGCCATCGATGTACCGAAGGAATCTGGTTACGTACCACTTACGTTCATACTCACATTTTTAACAGCTTGCTTGAGGCGATCTGTGCTGAGCACCACGAAGCCA